>JAPQRQ010000022.1:348691-370431 GCA_037367365.1 Apogon talboti | reverse complement strand
TGTGTGTGTGTGTGTGTGTTCATGATCAAAAGACAATAAAAGAATCCTTTCAATGGTCAAACATGTTGATGAGATTCATGATATGAAACTTTCATACATGTTTGAGTTTTAGAAGTACACTTGTAATTTGACATCAGGAAGACACTGTAAAAATTGATGTAGTGTACTATAGTAAAAGAGTATTACTAAAACTACTGAACCCACACAGATTAGAGCACATCCCTCCACCACTAAGGCCCCTCCTCTAGATCAGTCCAATGCCTTATGTCACAATGATATTATGATAGAGCAGAAATTAAATAATAATGAAATCTGAATCAGATTTCTGCCTCAGTTATTGTTCTTTTTTTGAAAATTTACATGACGTTAGGCAATTAGGTAACTTAAGTAATTCATTGCACCATTAACTGTCTGAAGTCGGTTAAAATGAAACTTAATATTTAACTTTTTTAATCCATACCCACACTTTTAAGACCAGATTCAACAGTTTTTGCTCATCGCTGCTTTCATCTCCAGTCCAGTGGATTTATTGTAATGATCTCCTGCCTGGACCTCCTCAGGAGAGCAGTAAACAGCTGCAGCTCATTGAGACTTTGCTGCTGGAGTGTAAGGACAAAGAGAACGGAGCACATCACAAGTGTTTAGTGACAGAGCAAACTGGTGAGTGTAAAGAATACAAACTGAGTAGAAATCTTATTCTAAATGTCTATTAAGTCAGATCAGCAGAGCAGAATTTAGCTGTTGAGAAAAGAACTGGAACAAACTGGCCAAATGTAGACATGAATGAACTACTGTGTTGTAAGGCTCATATTGTGCACTGTATCATCATGTAATGATTTTAATATTTCATGTAGGATTTTTGATATAAAGCCCACTGAGTTCCACTGTGCATAAAAGATGCAGTACAGATAAACCTACAATACTTGGCTTTGCCTTTTTCACAACATATATTTTGGCCTCGGCAGGAAAAATACAGGTGATCCTAAAAAGATTAATGGTGGAGCCGTTCCGTTTAAGTATTCCAGTGAGCCAGTGTACACAAACCAAAACCCTGGAAAATGTGCACCTTTCTGGAATGCAGCTGTTGTGAATGAAAGTAATTCCACCTGTTCATTTCCTGCCGTTTGTGGGAACAGTGCTGCACCTTGTCCAGCAGGGGGGGGCCCTGCTCTAATGTGCCCCAGTATTGAATCCGTTCACATGTGGTCTCCTCAGTCTAGAAGGTAACACAATGGGACCTTGGATGTGAACTGCACCTTGCACACAGCTGGTTTAATGGTACTCTGATAGGAGCAGAGTGGATGTCACATTTGACTCAATGTGCACAATGGAGCTCAGATGAACTGTGTCACGCTTCAGTGATTGTGTCTAGGGCAGAATAATGGTCATTTTAACCTAAAGTCATCTAAGTGGTCTTTTTTCATACTTGTCAATGACAGGAAGGGGCTATCTCATAGGAAGTGGAAGTAGGAGCGTCCCTCTCACACACACACACACACCTCCCCACACCCCCACCCACAGTCGTCCACTCGCCTGCCCGTCCTGGAGCTGGAAGCGGTGTGAGCCAGGAACACCCCCTCTCCACAGGGCTATGGCTGCCTGCTAGTATTTTGGTAATCGTCATCCTCTCTGACCTGCTGGCCCGATCCTGGCGCCAGGAGTCTCCATGCCTCCCCTCCACCTCCCCGAGCCGACTACCCCCGACCCCACGGATAATTCAGACCAGCTGTTGCAAGGTGCCTGGCCTGCTCCCACCCACCACACTCACACTTGCCTCTTCTACAGACTTACAGAGTTTGACTCAAGACAAAAATAATAGCAGTGTGCTTTTTGGAGGCCTTGGTCTTTGCATGGGGTCTCAGTGGTGCATAAAATAAATCTAAGTCAATCACAGGCCTGGTTCCTGCTCTGCAACAAATCAGCACTGTGTCTGGATATGATGTTGCAACATGGAAACACATTCAGTGGGTCGTGCTGTGGCAGAAAGTCAAAGGCGGTATTTGCTTGGTGAGTGTCACTGACCTGAATTTCCCTCATTCCTCCAACCAATTCAGTCTTAATGATGTGGAATGTGTGTCACTGAAATGAGAGGCCTGGACAGAATTGAATTTGCTGCGATATGCCCCTGCAGAGCCATCTCTTTATTGGAGTCACATGAAGAGCATGTGCGTCCTCGTTGATCAAGTGATACTGTGAAGACACTGGAGGAATGTTTGACAAGAGGGACGAGATAGAGAAAGAGAAAGGCCCGATTTGACACAGATCATTTTTCTTTGGCACTGAGTTAGTGTAGCAGGACAGGATGTGTTTTCAGCGCGTTCGTGTGTTTCTTCTTTTGTATTCTGAGTGTTTTTGGCATTTGGGGGCTCTGTGTAAAATAAGGTGCCTCTCTGTCTATGGTCTAACCACAGTGGGACTTTGGACCGACATGGAGGGGAACCCCAAGCTTTTGATCCCCTTTCCACAACCCCCCAGCACTGCTGACTAACAGCCCATGAGTGAGCTGGGCTTTGTAGCAGTGTGCGTTTGTATGTGACAGAGGTTTGGGTTGTTTTTTTCATAGCGGTGGTGCGGTTGCCTCGTAGAACAGCAGTAGATGGCTGTCAGAGACACAGAGGCCCGACGGAGGGGGGTGGGGGACTGGTACAAAGAACTGTTCTGGTGGAACTATGGAGGAAAATAGTTCATGCTGCATTGGGATTTCCTGCCTTTGCCCTAGCTAGCCCCCTCCCTCTCCTGTCTACCCGCTCTGTTCTCGACGCCCTTCAGCAGTATGGAAACTGCTCCGACAATATTTCAACTGGAGATGGGTGAAGCAGTCGATTTAATGAAAAGGACTGTAGGGATTGTGGGGTGAGAGATTCCGTGTTGATCCAGACGTTTGCAAATAGGTTTCTGTAATTCCATTTCCTCCCTTAATGTGTCCACCCACAGGCTCACTGCAGATGAATAGTTCTGACTGCGTCTCCTTCATGTCTTGCCTCTCACATTGACATAGTTGAATGATGGTATCTGATCTCTTATCATCTACAGCTGGAATACACATTGCTTTGCTCCAACACTAGCTCTGTGAACTCAACAGAGGTGGCACAAGTACAGTACATACTTCATACATACTCCTGTAGACGAACAGATACGTGGAACTGGTGGAAGGCGTTCTGCTTCTATAGGATTCTTCTCCTTTGCAAGTAAAAGTGAAAAAGTACAGGCTCTGAAATCCATCCATATAAACATAACCCTTGTAAGGACATTTCTATTGGCTCTTTCTGACTATTCTAACTAAAAAAAAAATATGCACTGTTGCCCATAAAGTTTTCACACACATTCCTCTTTTCATTCCTATCGATACACATCAGTAATCACCTTTGACATGGTGTAATGATTTAATACTGAGTCCCAGTGACACTTTATCAAGAGTAAATCACTTTGTCAAAATCATTTCATGACAAGTAAAAATATTTTATTCCAACTTTATGGGCGACCTTGTATTAATGACTCAAATCAAATATCAAATACAGATTTTCAGATTTCATTTTCCGCAGTGCAGCCTCAGTCACGTGGGTATTCTCAGGTCACATTCATCACCGTCACATGACACAGCTTTATGTATAACAGTGCATATAGAAATGTACATAAACTGAAATTAATAAACATTAGCTTTCAACATCAGCAGACTGTGAACGTGAAACTTTTTCTTCACAGTCCAGCCTCCCTGTCTTGTCTGTTTAGTCATATGTTATTTTTATCTTCATGCATCTCAGTGTGATAGGCACCAATAAACACACACAAAGTCTATCTTTTCTGTGTGTTCAGTCCACTTAGGCTGGTCCTAAAGGTACACACTGATGTAAAATAAAAATAGGGCAAAGTTCTTCTCGATATTAAAACCAGAGTAACTTGTTTTGAAGTCTTGAACTGTGTTGAATATAAGGGAGTAAAAATCAGCTGAAAACTCTTCTTAAGTCCAGTACTATTTGTACTTTGTTATTTTCCACTCCTGCTCTCTGTGAACTGAAAACATCCACACGGTGCGACTTGGTTTAAGTGTAGAAAGGACAGGTGCGTCACCATTTGGCTGCTTCCAGACATATCGGCTGGGCGTCAAAGAGGAGATGGATGGGGGGAGGAGGGGGTGGTTGAGCTGAAACCCGTCCCCTTCTCTTCCAGGGCTTTGATCTTAGGTGTGAGCGGCGGAGCTGGGGGGCATGTGTCACTCATTAGCAGAGTGGTGAGAGTGTGGTGGCTCGCAGGTTCCCCTGGTGTGGAGCAGAGTGGGGAAACGGCTGCTTATGGGGTGTTCCTGCTAATAAACTCTGAGTGTGGCGTCAGGGATCGTTAGGGGTGGAGAGTTTTTCTGGGGGAGCATTGAAACTCTGTGAGAGGAAAAAAAAAGAAGAACCCTGGAGGAAATCTGTGCAGCTCACTTTTATACTCCCTATGTGATGAGCAGTGCTTTCATTACACTTTGTGGTGCACACACTTATGCTAAACTGATAGCACAGGAAGTTGAAGAGACGATTTCATTGAAAGGCTCCACTGCCAGCACTCACTGTCTTGGGAGAGGAGGGAAATGGAAACCAGATGTCTGAGATCCACCGTGAATATGTCAAAGCTCTCGGACTATGTCAGTTCCTCCGTGTCCCATTGGTGGACTGAAGCAGTTCTGCACTGTCATCAGTAATGTCGATAATACAGCCTCCCTGCGGACATCTCATACAGTCTTGGCTGCAGCTACAACCCGGAGACTCCGGGAAATAAGCCTCACTGTTCCACAAGATGTTTTTTTTCTGTTCCTTAGGTTTCAAGCTCACCACATTCCTCAAATTTCAGGGTAACTTCCCATATCCCAAGGCTCATTCGGGTGGCAAATCTCTCAGCACTTCTTTGTGGATAGATTGCTTTCTCTTGCTTGAGAAAATAACAAGCAATAGAGTAATGACTTAACAAGCAACAGGATAATGACTTCAACATGTGCAAGACTGTGTGCATGTGTCTGTGTGCGTGCATACATTTGGGATTGCGAGAGTGCTTGCTTACTTGACTGAGTGAGTGTGTGTGTGTGTGTGTGTCTATTGTTTGGGAACTGAGCAGAATCAACTGGCCCTCTGTTTAGTTGGACGGCTTTGAAAGCTGGACCACTGATGAATAGATTGCTCTCCTCCAGGTCTACAGACTCTGGACCAGTGCGTCACATTGACAGGGCCAGGCTGTGGGGTGTCGGTGGGAGTGCCGGGTGTTTTCCATCATAACCAGCTGCTGTGTAGGCCTCCCACACGGATCTCTGTGTACCTCTGTGTATTCACCTACTTCTGTGTTTGTATCGGAGGATGCTGGAGATACTGTCTCAGCATGTGTGGTGATTGATGACAATATGACAGCTGCTGCCTGTCCTCTATGGGTGACAGCGTGTGTATATGAAGATTGTTGGCGTTTACTTTCTGTAGAAGTGTTATAATGCCATGCATCTGTTCCTGCGGTGCTGTGTCTCAGCTAATTCAGGAGTCTTAACCCTCTTTGATCTCCAGTTGGAACAAATGGCAACTACTCGACACCTCGGTCTCAACAGTGTCATTCCAAACTATCCTGATGCAAACATGCCTCTCTGTGTTCAGACTGCAGGCGAAAGTCACCCAAATCTGATCTGTCTGCTCCAATGTAACTCAGATTTGTTCCTTCCGTGACAGCACCGATCATATGGAATCGCTTTTTGATTCTTATTAGGGCCAGTTTTCATGTATGATCCTAAATCTGGGCTATTTTTGACTAAAAACTAAAACTAACAGTGAATAGAAAGAAATATGTTTTCTATATCATACAAAACTATTTCAGACAATGTAACACAAACTAAAATAAATGAAAACCGCAGGTAAAACCAGCCTTATGTTGTTGCCCTCTAATGTTAATTTTTCATGGTGAACAAGACTAAAATGACTTTGTACAGTGTGAGACATTTAAAGGTTTAATATGTTTGAATTGTGTGTGCTTATGTGTAGATGTGTTGTGCTGTTAGCTGGGTATTTTCTGACATTGGCTAACTCAACGTATGAGCTAAAAGTAGCTAGTGCAGCACACTGTGGCTGCTGTAGAGGAGCAGAAGAACTGAGGCACTGAAGAACTTGTATTTTTGTAAAACACTAAACTGAGTTCTCGACAGAAATCCGTGTACTGGATGTTATCATGGATGTGCGCAACTGAGACTCATGTTAGCTTAGAAATGCAGTCAGCTAATGTCAACAGGTAATGTTCTACTGACACAAAACAGACTCCAATACAACCTTTAAGGTTATGTATCATTTCATCCTACCTTTTTGACCTTCTATGCGCTGAAAATAATACCTAAAAGATTAACACAAAAACTCATTATGTATTTGTTCAATCAAGATAAATCAGTAATCAACGCTAAATAAAGATTAGTGGCACTTTTAAAACTACACTGTTGCCCACAAAGTTGGAATGATTATATTTTCAGACACATTCCTCTTTATTTCTTTTGATACACATCAGTAATGACCTTTGACCTGGTATAATGATTACACACTGAGGCCCAGTTACACTTAATCTATGAAGAAGAGGTACAAAATATCTTATTCCAACTTAATGGGCAACAGTGTGTTAATGACTGATCAAACCCAGATTTCATTTTTTGCAGTGCAGCCTTGGTCATGTGGGTCTTCTCAGGTCACTCTAGACTGATGTTCCTCACCGTCACATGGTTAACATAAACCTGGCTACAGCGGAGGTTGTCAAGGTTGTCAGGTCTCATAAGTATGTGGGACGACCCTTCTGTTCAAGCACAACCCAAAGGGAAGTATTGTAACCAGTTCTGAAAGAATCCATAAAAAACCGTAATTAAAAATTCAGTGACCTTTCTCTTCATCCTCGTTGCGTTCACAAATTCACTGGCTTCCACCTTGCATCAGCTCTTAAATGAAAACATAAATGCTGACTTCACTGGCTGTCTTGTTATTGTTCTCCTGTGTATGTGAGTCAGTTCAGAACCACGACAGAACCTGACAATGGACACATTTAAAAAATAATCCAAGTAGCCAAACAAAGAAAATCTGATCTTAGTAATGAATCAGACTGGAGCACAAAGGCTTTTACAGTATGACCCTGGGAGGCTGTTCATGGGAAATGACATGCTACGGACACTATTATGACTCATTTAGCAGCTCTCGTCAGTCATATTCATGTATTCAAGGCATGATCCGACATGCTTGAGCTGGTGCTTCTCCCTTTCATACGCAGCTTTATACGTTCCAACAAATCGAAAGCTCAAAAACTAAAGAACAAGTGGAGAGAAAATCTGTTTCCCAGAGTGCAATGAGTGATGATGTTTACACACAGTGGCATGTTCTGACAGGTGGGCAAAAATCTACTTTACCTCTTTCATAATACTATTTCAAGGCCTCCGGCAACAGCTCAACGTCCTGTTGCACCTTGTCTGGGAAAATATGCTCAGGTGCATTAGACTGCAGCCAACAGGTGATGTTTCCTCCTCTGTCAGCCTCAGTAGACTTTTCAGGTTTAGACTCAGCACAGATAGCTGATAGGATTGGTCTGGTAAAAATAAGATCTGACTTATTATGTCCTGTGTTTTTCTCGGCCTTCAGGTCAGGAGAGTGTGTGTTGCTTTTGCTCACTGAGATGCCACACAAGAATTTGGGAGTAAAGATAGTTACGAAAGCTGGGTCAAGATACTCTGAAAATCTGTAGTTTCCTGTCCCAGGCTAGAAGTGGGGTTTATTCCTCTGTCCTCCTCCTCCTCCTCCTCCTCCTCCTCCTCTCCAAGCCCATCAGCTCCAGAATGAGGCAATGCCCAGAAGGAGACACAGCGGACAAGCAGAAAGCTTAGGCGCCATCCATCCTTCTACCTCTCCCCCTTCTTTCCTCTCTCGCTCTGCTTCTCACTGGCATTGAGTCCACAGCAACACATGTCTCTGATCAAGTCCAGCCTGCGTCATCAGTTAGTAAACTCCAGGCTCCAGGAAAACCAACAGAGAGCACATTCATAACCGGCGACCCTGTGACTGAGTGTGTGATTCATTACTCTTTAATATGCGCCCCCTACCCCCATCTCCAAACCCACCCAACCACTTCTCCAATCCAGCCCTGGGGCAACTCCACAGCCTGATCAAATTCATCATTAAGCATACTTGTGGTGTTACCACTGTTGGCCTTCTTATTTACCAGATGCAGCGGTTGTGTCTTTAGCCTGTTTGCAGCTCTGCACAGAGGAATTAGCTCTGCATTCTGACATTTACATCAGTACTGTGAACTTTACTGTGTTAAGAGGGAAAGGACAGCATCGCCGTGGATCTTCTCAGGACGAGAACTTAGGCAGGGAAAGTTATTAACAACAAAACATTAGAGAGTAATGAAGTGCTCTCGAGCAAGGTGACAGACATGGAGAGGTGCTAATCTTGGTGGAGGAGGCCAAGGGAGTAATACATGAGGTGAGAGGTGCCTGGGGAGCACAGCTGAGGATAGGATGAGAGCTTCAACGCTTTTAAAATCCGTCTTTCTATTCTTAAGTACAAAGCACTTCTGTAGACCTGTTTCCATTCCCTCAGATAGAAGCCTTTTTGCACAGTCCCCTGGCTGAAGTTCTATTTCACACGTTATAATTCTCAAGGAACACGGTGAAGCGGTCACGGTTTATTTGTATCTTCAGACGCTGATAATCAGTTTACTGTCAAGTGACTGTTATGTGTCAGTAAAAGCACTACTGACTTTCAGGTGATAGTCACAAGTGTAAAAGGCGCTCAGTGCACAGTCATTGTCTATAGTATGGTTTATCTGACGTCTCCACAGTTTCTATAACCATGTGGCTCCCAACCTTTAGGGTCCAGGACTCCCTTAGATGGTCCACACAGACGAGGTCACAAGGCTTAAAATCATAATGGTACGCTTTCGCAGATATTAAGATGAAACTGCTGTATTTAAAAAGATGTTTATTTGGTCTTCACACAGTAACAGGTTAGTTAGTATGCACATCAACGTGAGGTTTTAATCCATTTTTTGGTCAGGTTACAGCTATCTGACGAACTTATCTTTTTTCTTGTAGTCAAAGTATCACTGTTTAATGATCAGCATAATTCCTTGTACTTGTAATTACTATTTATAAATGTGTATATTTTGCACATACGATGACACAATCATGAGGGAATAAAAAATATGAATTGATATATATAAAATGTACATAGGTCCATACAGATACACTGATACCTGTTCAGATGTACAGTTTGGACTGTACTTCTACTTATATAAATATGGATGAAAGGGGCATTCATTATACAAACCCAAGTAAAGTGGGACAAACCAAAATAGAAAAGAAGAAAATCTACAATAGATGTTATTTTTGGCCAGTATAGGTTTTGGATAACCTCACGGTTTTGTTGCATGAGCGTGGAGTGGCTCCTCAGTTTTGGACCCAAGGGAGAGGGGGGGGCAAAGAAAAGGATCTGTCTCTTTTTGTGTTATGTTCCTTCTCTGTGCTTCCCAGCGCCTGGTCCGAAACCACTCGGGTATTTTCTAACTATTGTGAACATGACTCATGGGTAATGTCCTCTTATGTGTGAAGCTCCAGGCGTAACCCTGGATCCTTCTGTCCAAAAGTGTCCCAGAGTTCATGTCTGAGGGTCTGCAGTCTGGACTTGAAGTGGGTGTCTGAAGGCTGTTCCTGGGAGAATTCTCTCCAGGTTTTGTGTGTCATGAGTGCAGGATGAGTCCTGTTTATGAGATGCTGACAGCTTCTTCCTGTCTCCCAGGCCATGAGCCCTAACTGCTGCTTCACTGAAGGACACTCTTTAGTTCCCGGCCACCCAACTCCACCCAAAAAAATTGGCTTAGAGAGCAGCCAGGGGTGAGACAGCTGATGGGGGGATGGGAACTGGCGCTGGCGGTGGCAAAGTAGAGCAGCAAATTCAACTACTAGAATTCTGCAACTCCTCGGCCCAGGCTGCTTTTTTGGGTAAAGTAGGCCAATGTAAACTCCCACTTCCTGTCGGCCTTGTCTCAGAGGGGGAGAGATGATCCTTCTGTGAAGAGGGAAAGGGCTGCTGCTCTGTAGGGACAGTTTCCACTCACTACACACACACATAAATAGAAACACAGCCGTAGAGGCAGCCAGAGAGTGAGTGGGAGAGAGCAGGCGAGTGAGAGAGCGAGGAATACACAAACACAGTGGGGTTTAGGAATGTTAAACACATGCTTTATGGCATAAATAGCAGCCACTTTTGGTAAATTACAGTGAGTGCTCTGGCACTGTAAAGCACACAGCAGGAAAACGCTCTCAGATTTCAAATCCAGGCCTTCCACTCTCCCCAAGGAACAAGAAGGGGAGCATGTTGTGTTTTCATTTCTCTATAAAAAGGGCAGAAATAAGTACAGTAACTTATGATGTAGCACAGAGTTTAGTGCATGTACTGTTCTTGCTGCAATAGTGACTTGGTAAGAAAAGCTGTGCCGAAGCACGAACTTAAAGCCTAAATATAAACCGTTAAGAATGCACAGCCGTGTGTTTTTCTAAAGCTGGTCTTGAAAAACTACAATGATGAACATGATGAGGAAAAAAGTCCCTGATAACCAAAGAGTAAAGTTTATTGAAGGAAAGTGCTTGATCCAATTGTCTTTGCTAACAGAACTTCCACCCTGACCTCAGGACATGCTATCACCTGACATCATCAAAATAGTCCTGAGCTAACCTCTAACAGCTGAGTTTTTTATTAGCCCTTTTATCCAACAGGATCCTGGACAGAGGACATGAGAACATAATGGCTAAAAGGGTCTCAATCAAGGACATGAGTTCCATATTAGACCTGGTTGGTATCCTCGCGCAGATGTTTAAGGCTCTGTAGAAGCACTTCTGTTGGTAAGTAGTGAGTGTGTAAGGTGATTCACTGCTCTATGCAACAGTGGTCTTCCTGGCTGGTAGCTGCAAGCACATTTCTCCTGACTCAGGGGGAAATAAGGAACTGTGCCGTGGAACAGCTTACCTCACTCTGTGAAAGCCAGGCTGGGTCTCAGCCCACGCACTCCGACAGGCAGACTGACGAGAGGCCCGACTTACTGACTGAGAACAGAGCCATGAGAACCTAAAGCTCCAGTCTGAGCAAGCTCTGACTCACTGTCTGGGTTGAGGAAGCAGAGAACGTTAGACTCTCCCGGAGGAGGAAAATATATACGGACACGCACCGCAATCAAGGTTCGACCACACGGACGTACTAGAATTCCACCTTAAGATCTCTTCAAGAGCTATAGCGGGCACGTATGAACTGAAGTGAAATACTGGGAAATGATTGAAAACAGAAGTTGACTTTCACTCCAGTTCTCATTTAAGTGTTGGTGCGCTTACCGCCCCTCATATATCCAGCAGTGTTTGCGCAGTGACAGTGAGAATCAGACGGCAGGTGGAAACTGAGAGCAGGTGCATTCAGTTGTTCCCGTCCATCACAGGGCGAGTTCACCTGCATGCCTGTAATTCAGCTTTATCTCAGTGGCCAGTTCACTCAACAGACTTCACATCAAGATGCTGATTAGAAACTTCCCAGTTAATGATCAAACAGGCCTTTTATAACCAACGTATTGACTCTGCACATTTCCACATCAGTCTGCAGACCAGATCAACTGTACAAGCCTGGCTTAAGGCAAGACCCAGCAGGTTTTAATAAACATAAATTACTTTATTGAATGAAAATTTATGACATACAAGAAAAAGAAGTGAACACACAAGCATGGTACAAAATTGAAATAACACATCTGCACATTGCACTATAAAACACTGCCATAAAAGGTTTAGGAAAGTTAAAAACTCATCTTTGTACTGTCCACTTACAAGGTTCTGATCACATATAAGGAAACCATTTTTCATGGTGTAAACTTTACAAATCTTTGGTCCCAGCCTTTATACATGTCCAACTGTTTGGCACTAATTTCAACTAATACTGCAATCAATGTTTATTTTTTAAAGCCACGACTTCCAACTGAGGTAAAGAAAGGCACATTTTGGTTTCAAAAGTCACACAATTTCAAGGCACAAATTCATTTCTAACAAAAAAAATATTTATATATATATATATGGCTTTGGCTGGTATTATTAACACTGTTGTAACCTTGAGTGCATGGCTTGCTTTGTCATCCACGTCACAGTGGAGCTGCAAGTTGAAGCTTCTTTGAAAAAAAAACCCCAGACGGAACGGTTATCTCTGAAACTCATCAGATTAAAGAGAAGGTTTGGATGTAGTCAAAATAGAGGCTTGAAATGATCCCCACTGTTGAAAAAAAAGAGACTAAACGGTGCCATTCCTTTGTGATGACACGCTTCCTCTTTTTTCTTAAGCAAACCAAGGGCAGTGGAAGTCACCTGCTATCAACCAGCGAAGGTCACGGCTGTAGCACCTGTTAGCACCTCGTCTATCTACACCACAGTACCAGGGACAGCTGTGTGTGCATTTGCTTTTGTGTGTGTGTGTGTGTGTGTGTGTGTGTTTTGAGGCACGCTGAGAGATTTCTTCCACCCACGCACCCCTACCTCTCAGCAGCTGTGTCTAGGACATGATCCTGAGCTGGCCGGCATCAGGATGGAGACAGGAAAGAACACCTCTTACCCCAATGAGTTCACTACATATTTGGTCGTTGGAATGGGCACAATAGCAACAAAGGAGCTGATATCAAGTGAGTGTCAGCACTGCTCAGTTCAGATTTGGCCACAACCTAGAATGGAAAATAAATCTGCTCCTCAGATGTTTTTTTTTTTTTTTTTTTTTTTCACAGAGCAGAGGAGCTAAGAGGCTTGTAAAATTCAGATCCGTAATGAGGCTTTATTCCCTTCAGGTCTCTTAAAGCAGGCCATTGCATGCTGGTTGTGGCCTGACAGGTTGTCAGCAGGCCAGCTGGGCTTGAGTAGACCCCTTCTCCAGGTCTACGAATACCCACCGCCCTGAACACTGAGTGGGTCTGTGTCCCCTCCGTGGCATCTCACGCTGTAGCGGAGCAGCACCCTGAGGAGCTGTGTTTCTGCAGCAGTGACATACGGCTGAAGGTGCGAGAGCAGACGCCACACTGGTATTTCTTCACTTCGGCGTGGGTCTGCAGATGAGCCCGTAGGTTGGAGCGGTCGGCAAAGGCCCGGTTGCAGTGGGGGCAGGAGAAGGGGCGCTCACCTGGACAAAAGGAAGGTGGAAACACGTCACGTGACAATAATGCCTCGACATGTGGCTGCAGCCTTTGGCAAGTGGCGTTAACGCCAGGCCTCACACAGTGACAACCGTCAGGTGTCTCTGAGTTCACAAGAGCCATTCATTAACACCTCACAAACACAAAACACATTCTGCAGATAATGAGGAACCACATGGTAGGCTGCTGGGGTCAGAGCCTGACTGAATTAGCATGATTCAATCACAGCCAAATGACATTAGCATGCTAACAAGTTGGTGCAGGTACTAAGTGCTCAGTGATAGCACAGAGCCTTCGGGCAATCTTTAAAGCCTTTGTCAACCCTTTGTCCCTGCTCTGTTGTCTTCTCCAGCAGCCGCTATAAGATAATTAACCAGCGAGTCATTGTTACAGGGACATTAAACACAATGAATGATCAATGGGTGCAGTCTACAGAGGGCTTCCCTATGTGGTAATGTCTACTCCCCAAGTGTTGAGCTCATCGTCATAGTGCTCGCTCAGCTCAGATGGGGGGGGGGGGCGGCTGCCGACTCACAACAACTTGACAGCAGGTTCATATCTTTTACACAACACGTACACTGATTTCCTAAGGTATGAGTCAACAACTACATGGAAATTTAGTTGATGAGAGGAGATGTGTAATGTTGTTGGGTATCCACAGACATGTTACCTGTGTGTGTGCGGATGTGGCCACGGAGCAGCCATGGCCTGGAGAAGGCCTTTCCACAGGTGGTGCACACACAGGGCAGGGTGTGTGAGCGGATGTGCATCTTCAGAGCCCCCAGGCTGGTGTACTCTTTGGGGCAGTGTTTGCAGAGGAAGGCTGGCCGGGCTGCTGTCACCGGAGCTTCTCTCTCCTCCTCTTCCTCTGGAGGACTGACGTGGGCCATAACACCAGTACATTTCATCCGCTGACGGGGGGCGTATGTGTGAACGGGTTCAGGGCTTGGGGGGTCCGAGGTGCGTCCTTCGTCCTCCTCTCCACTGCTGCTGGCATTGCTGCTCAGGCTGGAGGGGGAGCTGAGGTCCAAGGGGCCCGATGTGGCAGAAGGCTCTGTTTGGGAGGTGGGCAGGTAGAGGGTGGGCAGGACACTCAGGTCCCACACCAGGCCTGTTGTGAAGCAGGTGGCAGTGGTGGTGTTGTCCCCTGAGGAGAGCTCAGCCAGAGGAAACCTCTCCAAGGAAGTGTCTGAAAAGAAGGGACAGAAGCAGTTAAAAAGTGTGTGTAGACTCCAGTCGTATCAGAAACAACTGTGGACACGAGACAAATCACCATGTAACTGGTGTTCCGAAACTACCAACAGCTGAACCTATCTTGTGAGTGTACATTTTGGTTAAAAAGTCTTGTTTTTCGCAGCATAAAACTGGCGCCATGAGGAGCTTCATGGGCCGTTTCCTCCCACGTATTCACAAGGGCTTGTAACATGAATGGAGCTCTGTGTGATGGTCGAAAGTGCATCTAACGGGCCCCAACTTAATCGGGGAGTAGCTGGATTTGGAGATCCAAAAGCACCAGAAACATTTATAGTGTTTAATATCCACACACACTTACTGAAATGTTGCAACTATTAAAAAAAAAAAACAAAAAAAACCCTTTTTTTTAAAAAAGCTACGTTGCGCACTTATATAAGGACGGTTCCGTAATTAACAGGGGAAAAAAAGTTTCTGAACTCACCATTCTGACATTCAAGTTCACTGTAGTTTGGCTTTTGTTTAGCGAAGTACTTTTTAACTAAAAAAGATCGAGGCATTGTCCTTTTGAGGGTGAAATAACTGTGCGTAAAAGTATCCTGTGGTCACGACGCACAGATTCACCGAAGAATGTGAAAGTGAAGGAAATCGTGGTCCTGGGATCTTCAATAAGAAAAGAAGTATCCTCCTTTAGTCCAAAAGTTCGAGAGGATTTGAGCAGACAAGTGGGTGTGCAGCTTTCATGCAGAATGACTAAATGCTGGCCTCTGTTCGGATCCTACCCTGACACAGGCGGTAGGGGTGTGCTCGCCCCGAGGGCCCTCCCCACATCCCATATCACTGCTCAAGTGCGCAGGAAGGCAGTTTACAACAACAAAAAACATGAGCCTCACAGCGTTTACAGTCAGGAATCCAGCGGTGCTGACCTGCAGACGAGAAGAGGTGACAGCACCGTGGACATCAGAACATTTAGTGCATGGACCCACGGGAGGGACACGGATGTGGAGATCCACTGATAGACAAATGTAAATGACGGTGGCACTGACTGCAGAGGTGAATCCAGTTTCATGACAGATTCTCTTGTGCATTCAGGACTCCATCATCTACAGGAATCACCTACATGTCCACTCTGTGTCTGTCTTCTCCATGTCCATGTCTCTGGATAGAATCACATCCAGTCTGTCCTCTGTATGAAGGGGACATGGGGAAATGTCCCTTTAATTGTATTTTACACGAAGTTTGAACTGTCACTTCCCAGTTAAATGTTAGACACTTAAATGTGGGACTCTGACAGCTCCAGACGGGCCCGTGTTGTTTATCATATTTGAGGGAGTGTCATCAGACCTGCTACACTAGAAATACCCAACTGGCACCGAGATCTCGACTTCGAACACAGTGAAGGACTTGACTAGAGTAACTGCGCCACCTTCTGGAAGAAAACAGCAACACTATGACGGCGTCAGTTCAGTTAACACTAGGTGGCGCAGTGTGAAGCGTTACATGTCTTGAATTCACTACAGTATTTAAATGCAATTGATCAAAGTTCCATTTTCTGATTTTGAATAAAACGGTTCAAACAAAAACATATTCACTACAGGACTAAAATTAATAGTCTACTAACTTCCTATTCTCCAAGCCAATATTTTATATGCATTTTTAATTTGTCTTTGTTAAATAGAACACAAAGTGCTTTTTCTAAAAAAAAAGGCATCTGCTCTTGTTTTTTTTCATAACCCCATTATTTATTACCACAGTAACATCCATTCATCGAAGTCATTCAAACATAATTTACAAAGACCAACAATAAATGAAATGAACATACATGGATTATTTTCTTCATACACCAGTTCATATAACAAAAACATACCAAACAAGACGTTCATACATTCAATTATTGACAATAACCAATGATAGCCTACATGAACTAACATTAGAATGGACTCTTTGGTTGATACACAATTTAGTATCACACCAAAACAAATCTAACAATAACTTCATTAAAATAATTGATACTTGGTACTAGTCTATACTAGTTTAGTTCTTATAAATACACGACAGTTTATTTTCAGATTATTTTTTTATTTTTAGAGTGTCAGCAGTGTGTAACAAACTATAAAACTACATCTATGTAGTGCAATACCTGAATATTCAAAGATTTTTTATTGTCAGTTCACTAGATGTACGTGACATACAGAGAGTTGAAACGCTGTTTCTCTCACCTTACTATTAAATATCATGTAATTTAAAAAAGAAAAAAACAAGCATGTGTAAAAAAAAAAAAGAAAAATAACCTTAAATGAATCTTTTCTGGAATAAGGCTGTAACACAAGAAAATGTTAAAAAAAGAAAGAAAAGAAAAAAGAAAAAATATAGCCTACCTAGCACACCATCTAACCAACCATCCAGCAAACATTTCTTCAGAAATTAGTGTATTTCCAACTTTTATACTGACTCTTTGATACATGAAGTGATCATGACCTACTTAAGTCCACACTTCTAATGCTTCTTTCATTTTGTGCCACATTTTTTAATTACTTCGGCAAACCCAAAATTTTCCTAATGAAACAAACGGAAAAACAGATTTATTAACTTCTAATGAAGCCGCCAGTAACAGGATCGTAAGTGCATGTGTACACTTGCAAAACCTCAGTAGAATCAAGATCATTCTTACAGAACCGATCAGTGATATTGCGTTGTGGGTGTACGACGGTATATATCTTGACAAAAGTATTTCTTCTTTGGCCAGAATCAAATCAAATCACGGGCTCGATTTACGGCCTCTGATTGGGTAGTTTGCTCGTGGTGGGCGGGGCGATAGGAGTGTCCTATCTGTGATCAGTTGTAGGTTTGACACAAAACAACAGACATTGTTAGATGTAGTGGATGTTCATGTAAAAATAAAGGGTTTCTGCAGCAACAGTTACAATTTATGCTATAAAATTACACTCCACTATGGTCTACGAGTCAAACTGAGGCTGAACAACTGCAGGTAAGGACGCTGCAAAGCTAACATTACACCAAATTCATAGTAACAGTAAATAGGAAGGGACACTTAGCGGTTCCTTATACTTGGTTTATTTATCGTGCAAATATCGACTATAGTTGGTTGCTTTACACGTCACTACTGCAGGCAGCATACATTAAATTTAGTGTGCAGAACGGAGGTGTTTAACACTAAAGGTCGTAGATTATACAAAGATCCTCATTTATACGTGCACTAATGCTGCGTTAATCAGTTTAGAGGGAAAAACCCTCTAAACTGCGGTCTGTCAGTGCAACAGATTTATTCCACGATCTGGTCATTGCAGTGTTAATTTTTCCCCTGTGACAGTGTTACACTGTTTGATATTTAGTAGCTTTCTACATATTCACCTTCAGCCATTGTACTGAAAGGTGGAGTCAGACCAAGCTTTGCACTGACGTTTAATAAAAAGAGCCCCTCCCCCATTTTAGAAACAGATGGACCCTAACAATGAAATAACGGGGGAGTAGGCATCATTATTCAGCAACTCTATAACAAGAAGTTTCATTGGACACTGCAGTCAGCTGACCCAAGATGGTTTGAGTTTTGAAAAATAATAATGAATGTAGGATTTGTGGGTCCAAACTGTCACAGTGGGATTAGAGGTAATGGCACTGATGCTCCTGAACTGTGCTTTAGAAGGTGGATAATCAAGTTTCATCTTGATGTTTTGATCAGCTGAAGACCCTTGAGCATCCTGCTGAACAAAGAAGGGAAGGACATCAACAACCAAAGAAGAAAAAGAGGAAGACAAAGAGAAACCAGTGATGTTTGGAATCATCAACCGTCTGCTTTTTGGGGGAGAGGAGAAGGCTCCTGAAAATGTCAAGTCTGGAGAAGTTGTGGATGATGGTTGGCTCGTAGTCAGTCACCGAGGTTTGTCATGCAGACACAGATGTAGACGGGCATGTGTGTGTGGGTTTTTTTTTAATCAATATAACTTAATTCTAACTGCTGTTTGTTTGTGGAGTTTCTTTTCGGCACTTTGAGTATGATTGAAACAATAATGACAAGGATATAGCTGCATTTATACACAGGAGGACTGTACGGGGGGGCCATTCTAAGGGCCCGTGAAATAGTAGAACATAATAATTTTTTTTTACTTTGAATGAAAATTATTAACCTATCACCATAGACGAATGTTTACTTCACAAAGCACAGTACACATGAGTTATTTGCATTTGTTTTGTTTTGGAATCCCCCCCTCCCATTTCATGGTATGGTTTGGTCCCAGCTGATGCTAGTAAATATACTTCCATTCAAAGTTCCTCATTTACACATAGTTTTAATCCTGCACAAAATCATAAAATCTATTGTAAGTAGAATATAGATCCATGCCTGCACAGTGTTATATTTTTAGGGTTTGCATGTTTCCTGCACTGAAGTGGTGGGGTCCAAAGTTATGTTTTTTTCATTGGCCCTAGATCATCAAAATAAATAAGTAAACTCTGCCCCAGTTTATTATTTATTATTATCACTTTGAGTTTTTTGGGTTTTTTGCAGGATGATGTGCTAAATAATAATTTCATTTTTAGATTTTCTCTTGCTTGACTCTTTGACTAGTTGTTTTTGAGCAGAAACAGATCAAAGTATGGGAGTGTTGCGGTGTTTTCACAGAGGCAGTGTCAGCTGACGACCAGAATGGGGCGCTGACGGACAACCAACCGAACTCTGCTGTTAATGCAGACACTGTGTCACAGCAGGAAACTGACACCAGGTGAGGGAGACACAAAGAAACCAGAAATTCTCGTTGAAACTAGTGGAACTTTAACATATTTCATAGGTATGCACTAACCTGATACTGGTGAATAAAATAAAAATAGCCCATACTGATGTTTGTTATTCAGTTGTTTTCTTGCTCTTTTTGGCCACAGATCTTTATCATGAAAAATAACTGAACAGCATTAATGTCTTTAACTTGATCTAAACAGCTGCCGGTGACCAAAAGCATCTACTGATCTAAAATGTTTAATACCTGAACCACTAATTGTATCAATACATTAAAATAATTCCGTTAAAATGCAGATTCTCAGCTTTTCAGCAGATCTGACCTATTTGGACGTTCACATGTATGTGAAGGTGGAAACACCGTCATCTCATGTGACCGTCACTCACCAATAAAACACATGTAGTCTGAAGAGTGACAGCAGGTGTAGATGCTTGTTTTAATGTTCAGTTAATAATATTTTGCTGAAAAATTCTGTTTTTCTCTGTTTTGACATAATATACTTTGACTTTCCTCTGAGCTGCCATGAACATCTACATGATCTGTGAATTAAACCAGGGTGCTTGTGCAGGTCTTGAAAGTCTTGAAAAGTCTGTAATTTTGTGTGAAAGTCTGAATAAAATATGGAAAACAGTTTCTCTCATAGTTGAATTTTAGAGTCTGGTGACAGGCACGTAATCTGTAAGATAATAAACACATGAGGAAACATCTAAAAAACCTGATCTGATTGAACCGGTTGGTACTGGAATGACTCCAGTGGAACTTGTTTGTGTGATATTCATGTAGTTTTGTGATTTTCATATGTTTTGAAAATGTTTATGTCGGTAAAACATAATTTACTGTGAATTCTACATTCATTCATTCAGAAATTTATTAACAGGTACAATCTCAATCAAAAAAGTAGGAACACATGTATAAAAGGACATAAAGTCAAGGCCTGGGGAAAAATAGGTTGGAAAAAGTCTGGAATGTTTATTTGGATAAAGACAAACACCCTGTAAATATAGAGAAATACTTTATTTTCACTGAAAATGCAAAATGATGAGGATAATATTATATTGGATGATGATAAATTACTCAAAAAGTTAAATCTAGAGAAAAATTCATTTGGAAATTGTGTCAGAAATAGTTCCAAGCTTTTCAAGGAGTGTTAAATCTGGAAAACACTGTCCTTTCAACAGGGACAACGATGATACTCAGTCACTGATCAGTAGATGTGTGCATCCATAAACCTTTACCCTCGTACAGGGTTCTAACCCTGACACAGATTACATTTAATGTGTTAAACTGGTTCTCCACCCTTTTGTCTGTAGCCGGTCAGATCCAGAGCCTGGGGTTCAGAGCCCAAACACCACCAGTCTAGCTGGCGCTGGTGTTTTCTCTCAGCCCAAAGTTGTGCCGGAGGGGACGCAGTTGTCCTGCATCCAGAGAGCAAAGGCCTGGGCAGACCGGCACCACACGTCCCGGAACGGCATCCAGCGGCAGAACCGCCTTCGACAGGGACTCCAGCAGCACTCCTTCCACCTCCAGCAGCCGGGACACCGGCACCTGGGCCACTGAGACCCAGACCACCAACACAGACTGGGCCACGGAGACCCAGACCACCACCGCAGCCTGGGCCACGGAGACCCAGACCACCAACACAGCCTGGGCCACGGAGACCCAGGCCACAGGGCTGTTCACCAGAACATACGCCATAGGAGCAGACACAACACACACGCACGCACGCACGCACACACACACACACACACACACACACACCTTACCAACTTGCGGTTGAGAATAAAAGCCTGATTCTTCTCTTGTGTACAGTATTGGACAGTTTAAGGTCATCTGGGTGAAACCCTTTATGACACTAGGCATCTGTAAGAGGCAGCTCCATGATTATTGGAACTGGAACTACAGATCACCTCATGAAATGAGACACTGTGTGTTGTTTGTGTTCATGTGAAATAAAGCACCTGATGTGACCAGTGGAAGTAAAGGCTATGCAAACTCTACCCTGAGACAGAGTGTTGTGTTTTGTGTCCATTGTGCATTGAACTCTGTTTAAAACCTATTTTGAAGGAATAAAATACTGGATTTGGCCCCCGGTGTCGCATGTGTTTGTCCATTACTTTGAGCACATCTTGTTTGATTGATGTAAACACTGCTGTTTTCTAATTGGCTGGGCCTTCAGTGCACCTGCTGTTTTCTCATTGGCTGGGCCTTCAGTGCACCTGCTGTTTTCTCATTGGCTGGGCCTTCAGTGCACCTGCTGTTTTCTCATTGGCTGGGCCTTCAGTGCACCTGCTGTTTTCTATTAACCCCAGAGGAACGTTCAGCTCAGACCCACTCAGATCTCCTTCTGCTGTAACTTCACATGAGTTCAAATCAACAGCATGGCAGTTTCCCCAGAAACCAAACTTAACAAACAATTAACATTTGATTATAAGAGTTTCTGTGGTTCAGATTTGGAGACTGGTGGTTTTCCACATAATGAATCCAGCTGTACATTGAACCAAACACACGGTAAGGATGGAGACAAACCTGCCTTTGAGTTGGTGTGTCCGTGGTGTTTGACAGGGACATGGAATATGGGCGGAGTTAGTGAACTGGTGGTGTGTGTGTGCGTGTGTATATATA
>JAPQRQ010000022.1:321197-339788 GCA_037367365.1 Apogon talboti | reverse complement strand
CCAACCCCCCCACCCTGCTCCGACACCGGCATGTGCACCCTGGTGACTTTAACACAACCTGGAGAGCAGGTCTGGCTCTCAGGGACCATAGTGTGTCTCTGGAATATAACAAACTGACATCCGGGAAAAGTGGCAGGAGAGGAGGGGTTTGGGAAAAGGACTGTAACTGTAAGGAGTGTTGGACGTGAAAACATGGAAAACCCAGAAGAACATCTACTATCAGTGGTTTTGAATAGGAGTCTGGAGGAACCTTATGTAAGTTCACTGTGAGTTCAATGAGTGAAAAATCAGAGCACAACAAAGATCAGAAGCTGGATGTGATCTGATCTGGATTTCATTGTTCTGACGCTGATGATCAAATCTATAACCCAAACAGAGGCCTGATAACCATGGAGGTGTTCACGCTGCCGCTGTCAGTGCACGTTCAACAGCCTTCTCCAGAAGTTCCTGCGGTTGTCGCTGACATGAGAACGTGGCCGTGGTGTCACACACTGGTGAAGTCTAACAGCTCTCCTTGGAATTGGGTGTGTCCCTCTCCCACTAATGTGTCATGTTAAACATCTCCTTGTGTCATAACTCTTCCTTTATGTTTCTCAGAAGCTCCACTCAACCTGAAGCCAGATCATTTTTCTTTCAGCTCCTTTTAGCTCAGCTTTGTGCGTCGCTGTCGTTTTCACAGCGTGAGGAATTAGCAGAACACGCCCATTCCTTTGATTCTTCTCCCATCTTTGTCGTCGATGTTAAGCCTCCACTAAACCAACTGAGGAACAACCAACCGCGTGCTGTGGTTTTACTGTCAAGGAGAGAGGCGTGTGATTGGCCGACCAGAGCGTATAAGGACAGGATGGAAGGGAGCGCAGGCCTTTACACTGCACTAAACTCATGCACTTGTTTACGCTTTTGTGGTTGAAATACAGGAAGTGCTTTGTTCTGGGATTTTAACAGCAGAAAAAAGCAAAACCATAACTTCTCAAAAGAAAAAGAAAGCTACAAGTCAAGAACAGTTTGTTGAAAGTTTGAGAAGAATTCCCACAAGATCAAGACAAACCTGCGGTCGCATAGAGTCGATGTGCTTCTGGTGTCAACACTGATGTTAATTCAATGGCTCCTTCTAAATAATAAACCTCATAATAACTACTAATAATTGTTATATAATGACTATAACATAGTTGTCAGTGATTATAAACCAGTATTAGTAAAGTTTGCCGTCTCAGTGGAGACCTTGCATTGATATGGTCTTGTGTCTTAAAGTTACATATGGTGCAACATTGTATTTAAATGACTCATTCACTTCCATTTAACTTTGTGTCTGAGAACTCATCACTCTTTAAGCTGTTAAATGCTATGCTATGTTCACAAGATTTTTCTGGCTAAGTACAGCTGCTTTCTGTGGGTGAAACAACCCAATGAGAACCAACGCAGTAAAATGAATGGCTGCAAAGCCACGAGGAGTTCAAAGGCGCTAACATTCTCTGTAGTTGTTGAGAACAGTTCTATACAGTTTATCAGGCAGACATTGGCCTTTTCTGTTCACACACTTTGAGCAACATGTCTCCTAATGTAGATACCAAACAGTTGGGACGGAACAGAACACAGTCATTTGTAAATCTCACAAACACATGTTTTGTTGACAGTAGAACAAAGGAAACGTAGTAAATGTTTAAACTGAGCCAATGGACAATTTTAAGAAAAAACATTTGATTGTTTTGAAGGTGATGGCAGCATGTATCCAAACGGTTGGAGCAGGGGCAGCGGATGGCTGGAGGTGGTTAAAGAAGTGGGGTTTGTTAATGATAGTGTAACCTTAAATATGTCTGTTTGACATTTGTCTGCAGCGTTAATGTGACAGTTGACGACACATCAATTGAATCTTAACCCTCATACAGTATCTCAACCAAGCAGCTGTTCCACATATGTACGTTTTATCTACTTAAAATGAATAAATATCTAATTAATGACATTAATAAATGAACAGTTGATATTCAATAACTCCAAGAACAGAGTGAGTGTTTTTTTTAGGTTTTACACAACTCATTTAAGGAGAAAAGTCATCTATGGCTGTTCCACAATATCAGGTCTGAGTGTACCGAAGACCTAAAAACAGAACCGCTGCGATGATTTCAATGTTATTTATTGAAACTGAGATGAAAAGTCCATTTCAGATTCAGTCAAATTTTGCCATTTTTCATGTACCACAGATGCAAGTTGTTTTTTTTAAGTGTTTATGCACCTTTTGGGTTTTTTCAGCTTGAGACAATAAAACATTTTAATGATAGTGGTTCTGTAGCAGTGTGTAAGGGGTGTTTGGACGTCTGTAATGGTAATTTGTGCTGGGGTTCTGTTCTCCTTAACTGGCAGTGTTTCTATATTTAAAGCAGTTTGTAACAAAGGACTGGGAGGTCAGAGGAGAAAGTGAAGCATGGATCAAGGCCCCGCCCACACTGCTGCGTGGCGCAGAACCAACATGTTCCAGTTGTAAAACAACAGAAGTTAGTGGCCTCTGACTTCACCCATCAAACTTTGACCTCAGGTTGTACATCAGGTGTTGAGAACCGTTCAACTGTCCAATAGTTGTGGGAACCCCTCATCTGCCGGCATCCCATACGTTCACTGTGGAACCACAGATGAGTCCTGAGACGACTCAGAAGAATGAGTGAAAACAAGCGGCGTAAACCATCCACGCACACACTGATAACATCACAGCCTCCGCCTCGCCCCTATTTGACTGCACTCGTGAAAAACAGTCTGGGTGAGTATGTCAGCGTCAAGTCTCTTTTGTACAGGCCAGGTCAAAAGGGCACTAGAAGTGTGTGAGTGACAGCAGTAATGGTCAGTGGAGCTATATTTAAATCCTGAGGAGAGGAACAGCCTTGACTCATGTGGACCCTTCGCATCCTCTTTCCACACAAATGAGTGAAAGAACTCTTCTAGTACAGTCGCCTTAAATAAAACCGACACCATCAATATGACTGCATATCACTTATTTTAAGACATTGATTGTGTAATGTACAACTGAAAGGTCAAATTTTGTCAAAAAGAAGCTTTCCAAGTTAAGGGCAAATCTTAAAATCAGAGTGAATGTCAAACTCATTTAAGTTCAGGGGCCACATACAGCGCCCAGAGTGACCTCAAATGGACCAGAGCAGTGACACCAGAGACATAAGCACCTGTAAATAATGAAGCTGTCTCTTTGTTTTAGTGCAAAAACAGTACAATTACAAGACATGAACCCAACCTGTGTAGGCTGTGTGTAAATAAAAATATATATTATATGTACAATTGAACACAGAAAACAGAACAGCTGTTTAAAGTCAGACAGTGAACCACTCTAAGAAAAAAATGTGGTTATTTTGAATTTGATGGCAATGACACATCTCCAAAAAGTTGGATCAGGGGCGACAAAATGCAGTAAGTGATACTAAAGCGAAACAGCTGGAGGAACGTTTACAACTAATAAGGTGAACTGGCAACAGGTCAGGAACATGACTGGGTCCAAACAGAACATCTGACAGGCACAGGTTCACCAATCTGCAAAAACTGTCCACAAACAGTCAAATCTGAAAAAGACTTTGAATATTTCATAATCTACTGTACATAATACTACACTAGTATACATAATACTACACTAGTGTACATAATACTACTAGTATACATAAAGTTGGAATACTTTGGTTTTCAGACACATTCGTCTTTCTCCACATCAGTAACCACCTTTGAGCCCCAGTTACACTTTATCTATCAAGAATAAATCACATTGTCTCAATCGCGTCATGAGGAGATGTAAATATATTTTATTGTAACTTAATGTGCAACGGTTTATAGTCCAAAACTCTGGAGAAATTTGAAAGAAGGATGAAAATCACTATTGGACTGCATCAACATTAGGCATGATTCTGATTTGGAAATCTTTGCAATCTGGTTTAATTAACATTTCACATAATGTCACAGCTTTCTTGGTACTGGGGTTGAAAAAGCTGCTGAACTTTGTCTAAGAAAACGCTCAAATTATGACGAGGGCAATAGAGCCACACATGAAGTCAGAAAAAACCAAAGTCTTAGGCTGTTTTTCCTGATGGTCTTCAAATAATCTTTAAAAGTCTGAGTTTTAACTTGTAGAAGCCCACAGGCTGCTGTGACTCTGGTGAGGAGTGGAAACAGGAACATGGTCTTTCCCACAGATTCACTCTGAAATAGGAGCAGCTTCTGAGGAGCTTCATCAGATCTTCATGACCTGATGAATCTGTCAGAGGCCATTGTCCCTCCAGTAAGCAACAGTAAAACAGTGCTTTGAAGGTCTAGGCCTTTAAGCAGGACTCAGGGTTTCAGTAGAAGAGGAAACACTTGTGTTTGCTTCAAGGAGTTCAACTTATCTTTTGCTACGCTTCCTTAATGATGCCCCATTAAAAATGTTTGAGATTAATGAGAAAAGGGAGATAAACGGACGTTAAACAAGAGATGCTCAACTGGCTTTGCCCGTGGAAACTGATTAGAGGCCGGTTTATAATCCAACAAGGTTGATCAGATCAAATTAATAAACATGTAATGGGCCCATCATTCATATTTCTTTCAAATGATTTATTTCTGATAAATACCTAAATTAACATGGCCCAACATCAGTCTAATAATGGTCTGATAATGTGTTGCCAGTTGTGTTGTTATTGTAATGTGAGGCAGAGTGGAGACAGATTAACTCCACACACTCCTGACTCCAAGGTGAATTTATCAGAAATAACTACATGACCAATCAGAGTCAAGCAGACATACTGAGGTATACACATGTGAAACACAGAAGCAGATTCAGCCGTTACTATTAAACCATCAGTAAATCCAATGTTAGTTCTATAGCGCCAAATCATAACAAAAGTTATGTCATGACACTGGAATAAAGCAGATTTAATTAATGAAAGTGGCTCTACAGATTCTACTAACATTAAAACTGTAAAAGCTAACGGTATAAATACAGTTGTATCTGTTGTTCAGGCTGTAATTCTCATTTAAATACACTATGTCAGTCAAATCCATAGCCTTACATTATGGAGAACAATGGAAGCTGGGACACGGGCTGTTTTTTTAGTGATGGGTTCTCCATATTTCTGGTGAAGTGTGGAGACTCAACATGCAGACTCAGCTCCTCTCCCATAACAGACAACATCGAGGGGGTCTCAACAAAGAAGAACTGAGGAGGGGCTTTAGGAACAGGGCACAGAAGGGGCTGGAGGTCCTGGCTGTCGGCTAAGATGATGATGTCATAACCAGACCACCTGGTTATGACACCATCATCAACGTTTTAGATTATATGAAAGATTTTGTTTATATTCCACTGTGACTTAATGTATCCTCAAAGTGGATGAGATTCAGGTCAGACCTATGTTAAAGTCAATGAGTTCTACTTTTGCTCTGTGTGTTTTGGTCTTGGCTCGCCCTCAGGCTCCGTTGGCGGTGCGTGCATACGTATCTGTGCTGCTATCTCTTCAGCGTACCTCTGTGTCAGCAGCGGGCCGAGGCAGGGGCATGAGAAATGGAGGCGAGCTCGGTCCTCAGTCCCATGGATAGGGGCTGTGAACTCAGCTGTAAACACTATCTGTGTGTGTGTGTGTGTGGTTCATTTCCATCTGTTTTCGTCACCTCTGGAAAGGTGGCATGACGAGTCTTCCCACAGGAGTGGCGAGAGCGTTGCCATTCTGCACCTTCCTCCTCTCCTCACCTTACTTGAAGTCAAGGGCCTTATCGCTGCATCTGCTCAGCCGCTCCGTCCTCCCCTTTTGTTTGAGGATTAGACGATGCTGCTAAACCCATTGTGAGCTTCAGAACACTTGTTTGGGAGCTTTCCGACACGGCTGAGGCGCAGATGTCTTCTTGTGTAGACAAATGTTATTCAGAGTCAAACGCTCATTTCAGATCGCCTCATATACATGCACACAATGACACTGGAAAGAACTCTCTCAATGCTTAACATGCAAATGTCTTCTTTTACTCCAGTCTGCATTAAATCATTGAGTTTGGCCTCCAGCTGTGAAGGGAAACAAGTGGGCTGTTTAGATCTACAAGGCAGGAAACAACGGAATTATTGAAATTTAACACTAACGATATAATAACCTGATTGTGCTCATATGTGGTGTCACGGTTCAGCTAACGTGAAATACACTGGATTCAGGTTTACTTTGGGAAGACTCCGAAATGCTCCTCCAAAGCACTGACAGCATCAAAGAGGTGATGCCTCCTCTCCGTAGTGAGCCACCATTACAAAGAGACGGTGACCTTGCCTTTGGCCTCTTGGCTGTCTGACAAAGCAATCCCTATGCTCCAGTGCAGTACGGCTGTCCTCTAAATGAAAGTAACTGAGAGGCGAAGGGCAAAGAGGCCTATGGAATATCAATGTGCGATGCTCTCAATTAAGATTAAAGCTTCCAATGGAATCCTATGGAGCTGCTTCCCTAAGAAATACTTGACATTTTACCCTTGCTGACTCTGGATAAAAAAAGTGTCCTGCACCACCAGTTTTACCACCGCCGCCACCGCCGCCGCCGCCACTGCCACCGCTAACTAACTGCCCCTCCTCGGCTAGCCCTCCATTTGCTGAATTCATTCTGTAGATATTGACTTAGGCTACAGTCACACTTCTAAGAAATAAGTGAAATGGATCATCTTACTGCCAGTGGATGATAAGAATACTGAAATATGAAAAAGCGTCTGGATCAGCAAAATGACAAACTAGGGGGGGAAATATGAGGCAGTCATGATAAACCCTTAGAGACAAATTCCCTACAGCTAGACAGAAATGAGGAGAGGAAAAAGAGAGCCAGAGAGGGAAGGGAGAAAGACAAATATCCATGTCCAACATGGCCATTTTAATTGTACACTATGTTTAAGAGAGAGAGCCTCATTAATTTAAAGTATATGTATCCTTCTTGAACGCCAAAAAACAGAGACAGACTAGTTCATTTTCAACAACTGCACACTCTACTCTATGTGCTTTCTGATTTATTCCCCTTAATTAATACTATGTTTGGGATTTATTTTTGCAGTTTGCTAAGATTCAGCAGATGCATTTTCTGGGCCAGTAGCTTCAGTTTGTATTTAATGACTGGGTATTTACTGTGAATCTATGACACATTTCCCAGTGATTTACGGAACATGCTGTCAGTTGTTTGCATCCGATGTGGTAGATTAATACAGATTATGGTGATGTTTACAGTCTGTATGTGCCAGCAGTCTTGTATCTGAACAGTACAAGCATTTCTAGTTCTGTTTTTGGGCTAAAGACACTGAGGAATACATGGTGTAATGCAAGACATGGAATTTGTATTAACTACTTACTTAACAAAGCCCAGGTGGGGCTGAGCAATATGTACAAAGCTGATGTGATATTTTGTCGCTGAAAGAGAGACGAGCGGGGAGTCCTTATGAATATGATGCAAAGCAAAACACAAGATCAAAATGGAGCCTGGTGTAAACTCCACCCTTGATAAACAGAATTCCACAGCACGCTCCAACTCTGCAGTTAACTGAATCAATGCAATTCCACTTGTGCTGATCTTGCAGACCGAGGCCCTTCCCCCATCCGCTCCCTCTCTCTCTGTTACGCACACCCGCCGTCTCCCTCTATGTGCAGGTCTACCCATCGTAACACATTAGCAGTAGAAGCCATCACACAATCAAGACAAGGCAGTGTATGAGACGTCAGGCCAATTTGTTTCCTTCTTGGAGCTACATCACATTAGCAGGGTGGCTATACCCTTGAGCTAAATCCAAGTTCACACAGAGGCAGAGAGCTGCTGGACAGGAGGGCAGCCGTGTCAGCACTTTTCAGATGGCTGCTGACATGTATCCAGCAGACTGACATGTATTAAAAAAGGTTGAAAGTTTGAAATATGGCCCTTCAGATGGTTCTTTTTTGCATAATTCCCAAGCATATAACTGAATTAACTGAAGGAGAAGTGGCAAAGAAAACGAGTCCAGTCGGAAAACTAAGCACAAACAGCTCGACGACCTGACTTTATTCTCACTCATCGGGGTCTCTTGTCTAAAATAATGAAAAAAATGTAAAAAAATTAAATAGTTGCCCCCTGATCCACAGGACAAATATGACTCAAAGGGGCCAGTCAATAGTTCAATTATCTGATGTGTGTCCTGGTTAATTAAACATATAAATGACCATCCAAGGACTAATGATAGCCATCCCATTACCCATGAATCCACTGGGTTTGGCGTAACCACCACTTGACCCCACTGTGGATTGACTGGCCTTAAGTACAGGGTCAGAGTGGATCCTCTGTTCACCGCTGTGACACTCCTCCAAACTGCATGTCTCACTATGTGGCTCTCAGCTCTGCCAAAAACAGTTGGAGGGAAAAATGCAATTACTGCAAGATTATCATACTGCTTCCGTTTGACTTTTCTGAGCGAATTCATGAATATATATGAATCCATCTCGCATCTCAATCTGAAATCCCCCCCTTGTCCTCGTCTCCACATCTATGTTCGGCTGGTGGCATTTTCTTTGTTTCCTCAAAGAGTGTTCTTACAGGAGGATTAAAGTGTTACCCAGAGATGGCCAGACTATAATTCAAAAAAAGTATGAACCATCAAAAATCTTACAATACGTATCTCTATGCTAAAAAAAATTACCCCAAGACAAATTTAAAAACTTTAGGGTGCTGTGTGAAGGGTGTGTTTCCCGTAAATATCGCTGTTGTCAGGTAAAAACTTCCAACTTTCACAAACAAACACAACCTGGTTCGTAGGTTGATGACCTAGCATTTTTAAGTTTATCCAGTTGGATTTTTGTCAGCATGCATGAGACCTGCTGAATTTCCTCAGGCCAAGTAAAATAAAATAATTGACTTTAAAAAAACAGAGAAGGTAAGTCTATGCTGGTTCATTAAGTAGCCTATTAAGCTAATGTTAATTAGCTTAGTTGTAGCTGCACCTGCTTGAGAGGCACTCATAAAATAAACCATTCATATTTTTGTATTTCATGACTGTACATATTAACCAATTGAAGCATCACTTGTAAGGTTGTAATTGCTCACACTTTGTTTCTTTGTTGGAATTTGTTCATAGTTTAGTTGTAATACATGTACTTCTGAGCTAATGTTAACTAACTAGATTCCTCTATTGTCTTTATGCTAAGCTAATGTAGGATTGGCTTAGCATATGTAGGACGTAGGATTTGACTACCAAAGCAGATTTGAGAGTGACTGACACACTACTTCAACCAAAACATCCAAAAATAATGTGTAACTTTAACATTAAGCTTACGCAGGATTGTACTGCATAACATGGCAGTTTGTTGCTTAAAATTGTAATACCACTCCCATTGCTTATATTTGATATCCTCTGGAATGTAATTTTAAGAAATGCTTATTTATTAAAGGTTCAAGATCCACATTTTGTGCACGGTTGGTCATGACTTGGTCTTGGACTTAGTGTACGACAATATAACTACCAGAAAGTTTGTGTTGGGAGTCGGTTCGTGCTGGAGCTGCTCATTTGTTGATATTAGCTAACTCCATTTCTGAGCTAAAGACCGTCAAAGTTGACTACATCCATGTCACGTAAGTGTACAATGATTTCTTTGCAGAAGGCCAATTTTGATGCAAAAATCCTTATACTTGGTCCAGATTTCTTTACCACTTTCTTCAGTCCCTCTGCAGCCACAACAATGCACAACACTAGCTACTGTTAGCTTAGAAATGGCATTGCTAATGTCAGTGGGAGGCGCCCTGTGGTCAGAAGGCCCATTAGTCAGAAAAGGGTAAGGGTCAGGGTTGGGTTAGGGTTATCAACTAAATCTAAACTAATTTTCTGACTAACAGGCCTTCTGTCAATAAGATGGGCACCACCATCAACAACACAACTGAGTCTGACACAAATTTAACATGAATAATGTTGTAGTCAGTGACACCTGAACTGAAACCAAGTCAGAACCATATCACAGCAAAGACTTTAGGTTCTCCTTGTCTTAACATTTTTCATCACAAACAAAAATTGAACGCAGTAACAATAATTTGTCGCTTCTGTTATGTTTCCTAAGTGCCATAAAAGGAAAATGTGAAACTTTGACCTGTTCCGAACCATCTGACTAAGTGTTGCACCATTTATACGCTACTGAGTGTTTTCTTTTAAATGTTCTTGTTACAGATGAACTCTTTGTGGTTTAGGTTGATAAATTTTACAGAACACACTGATTATATATTCTCCAGACAGATGTGTGTTCACAAACACATAAAGGAATAAAATATGAGACCCTTAAAACCGTTGGCCCTATATGTTAAAGATTTTGATTTCAACACCAGTTACATTCATGAGGCAACTACAATATTCAGTCCCGCAAAAACAGCATGCTATACTTCTGAATGCGTAACAACACGTGTACCCAACCCCCAAACACATACTCAGACATATCGAGCACCCCTCTGTCTCTGAATGGATCACCAACCTTTGGACTTCACCACTACTCCCTTTAATAGCTCAATCTGACCAATCATTTAAAAGCCCGCTGAAACAGACAGATGGGTAATGGATTGCATGGCAAATCAATGCTCGGATCAATGGAAGACATGCATCAATAAATGGATAGAGAGCTGCTGAAATAGACACCAGAGTTAACGTGGAAGGCTGTAGGACATCATTGTGCGGAGCACAGACAGTGGTGAAGGCTAAATACTGGCTGATAAGGTGCCCTTTTGAATAATGCAGGCGACAAACTGACAGCGATAAGCTAAACTTAAGCTAATCTGCTACAGTGTGGATGGAGGAATCTGTGTATTTAGTGCCTACCCCCAACACACGCATAAAGGCAGCCCCCACCAGGACACTTCATCAGCCTATTGTGGATCTGGACCAGTTTCCTGCCAATATAAACATCTTTGGTGTCTTAGCATTAACCTCACTGGGGTTGTGGTAATGTGACTGGAGATAAGGTTGAAGATGCACACCAGGCCTTAGAAATTAGCACAAAGGCCACATTTGTGTTCTTTGTATAAAGCTCCAGAGGTTGTTTTCTTGTCTAACAGCGTCATGTGATCAAACACCAGGTCACTTTCATCAGGAGCAGGAAGAATATTCTTCAGATAAACCCATTACTGTTACTCTGCTGTGAGGCGCTTCTCAGAGTGTGTGTGTGTGTGTGTGTGTGTGTGTGTGTGTGTGTGTGTGTGTGTGCAGGGACACATGGTGCTATGGGGGAGCTGCTTGGCACAAGTGTTGAACTTGTGTTGTGTTCAGGTGGCGTTGTGACTAGAGGCTGACTCATCGCTGCACCACCGGACGGACGGACGCTCCAGATTTGTGGTTTAAACGCTCAGCAGCATGAGGCATCCTACTCACTGATAACTACGTTTACTATCAGAGTGACTGTGTCAGCTGCTGTAAACAAGCATCAGAGTAAACGACATAAATATGATTCCTCACACACCTCAGCACGCACTCCTTGGATAAGCTAGTAGCAAGACACTACAGCTGTTTCTTATGGTCTTGTGCCATAAATCTCCAGTGAATGGCTGGTGTGAGGGTGGGTGCTAAGGAGCAGCTGTACTCGTCTAAAAATAGAGACAAGGCTGCTGCCGGACAGTGTGTTAAAGCACGGCTCAACGTGCACTTTAACATAAAGAGTCTATTTACACGTTCTTATAAGGGTTAGTGCGGCCTGGCATCAGCCATGCAACGGCCACGCAGGAAGAGGCTGAGTGTTGTGCAAACTGAACATCCGCGCATGTGACTCACACATCCAAACAACGACCAGATTCTGACCACATCATTCAGACACTTGATTTTCCAATGAGCTGAACATATTCATTATCAGTGTGTGGTGGCCTGAGGCAGAATGCTCCCTGCCTGGTATTGTGACAACCACCGTGCACCCCTGATGGAAACAAACACAGCTAAGATGGCACAGCAAACATGAAGCATTACATGAGCGGTACAGTTCAACAGAGCGGGGCACGCCACAGTAAGCACATTTTATCAGTGTTGTCTGTTAGTCATCGCTGTCAATTAAAGAACAGACTGAAACTGGTCCGTCCAGCTCTCCCTGTTGGTGTTGGTACCGAGGCTGCTGTGCATGTGTGTTTGGGTAGGGGTGCACACACCTGTTTGGGTGGAGTGTAGGGTAAATGTAATTGCTAAACGCAGCAGTGTTTAGAGTTGCCAAATTGCGCCTCTGGGAGTCACTATAGCTCACAATCTGACTAATGAAGGCCAAGTAATCAAGCTTCAAACTCATCAGCCATGTTTGCAGTAATTAAAAGGTTTATGTTCAGCATCAGGAGAGCTGTTCGACTGTCAGTCAGTGTCAGAAGCCAAATGTGATGGTTGTTATTTCAGGGTGCCGAAGCCAAAAGTCTAAACATTTCGTACAAAGTCCTCCACTTTGATTGTTCATGTCATGAATTCATAATCAAATCCATTATAAAAACATTGTCCAGTCAGAGCATTCAGAACCAGACACCAATGGAGTGTACGTAAAGGTACGTGGTGATTGATACAAATCCAATAATCAATTGTGTGAGGACTAGAGCTGTTTGTGTGCACCATCCTCAACCATTCTGAGGGAGGGGTTAGTGCTAAAACACCACCCAGCTCTTTATGGCGTTGACACGCATTTAATTAAAGAAATGAAATCTAAAATATTCACACAAGTTATGTATGCAGAATGGACATCTTCAGTTTACACAACAAATCCATGTATGCATTGAATATGAGTGTCCACCATCCACAGACACAGCTTGTACCTGCTGCGTATACGGGTCCATGACTCGGCATCTGTCATTAACATGTTAATTCACATCTAGAACTGTGGTTTGGGCTCATGCATGACAACATACCCATGCTGACTGAATGTAATATTTGGTTGGATATAAGGTTACACCTTCTGTCAGACATGCCGACATCCACAAGGATTTTACCCAGCATGCAACGGTGGAGGTTCTGCCACAAACATTCTCCAGGGATCTTAAGTGACCTGAAGAGGACATGAGACAGTGTCTCCCCAAACTTGACAATACAAACTGTACACTGAAGAGGGCCATCATGAAGCTTCCACAACAAACATGTATTTTATTACTGAACTACAGATATTCTTTCAAATGAATCCAGAAATGGTGCTGGTTAAACAGATGGTGGTATAAGTCCACGGGGATGTACACTAACAAATACCTGTGTTGTTTCTCCATAGTTGGAAGGCTTCTGTGAGACAGGACAGTGCAAACAATGAAACAGAGCGAGTCCTGTAGCTGAGGGCAGGGCTCTCTCTGGTGGCTGAGCTCTGCTACTGTTAATGCTCACCACAAATGTGTCCTATGTACGCAACAGCCAGTATCGTTTAGGCCACAAAAACACACAAAAATCATCAGTTAGAAACTAAATCAGAGGTATAGTGTTTTAATTGCCGTATGTGAAGTGGAAAAACAAAAATCTGTGTTTACCAGTGAGCTCCGCCTAATAGGTGCAGACTGTTGTGTTGTGGATCCCCCACTGCTTCCTTGATTACAGCCAGTGGTTGCTTTGTGGCAGCCAATTAAAATCAAATACCATTCTCTCACATATTACCACCATTGTATTTACTTGTAGATCAATTCCCTTCAGCTGCGCCATTTTACATAATGAATGCAGAGGCTTTTGATGGGTTTGCCTGTAGGAGATCCGGGCTCTACAGGAGGAGCCGCTCAAGGCCCTGCTGTTCTTACCTTATTGCCGTGTACCAGTTTGCAATGAACGCTGTATTAAGTTGCTTATAACGTGGCATAATCCAAATTAAAAACTTCTGCAGCACTTGTATTTAATTAATCGTGTTCCAAGATGCGTGATATAGTGAGTGATTATTAGAGGAACATTATCTATTTAGGATATTTTTCAAGAACATATTAACATTACTTCAGGCTCACAGCAAAAAAACAAAACAATTAATTAATCAGCGCTAATTACTCGTCTTTCTCATCCTCATTAACAAGAAGACAGCAGTAATTGATTGAACAAATGACAGTCAAAAAAAATATATCAGAAGTACACTTGAACAATAGACGAAGCAAGGAATATGATTTTGTGGAGTATTTCTATTTTATGCTTTTATTCATCACATTTCAGTGAGTAAAACTGTATGTACTGTGTATGTACTGGACTGGACCACTGTGTATCATGAGTATTTATGTTATGGTACAAGTTACCTTCACTATTATTGAAAAAAAAATCAGATGTTTATGGTGTCCCTTCTACACAACCCAACAATAAGCTTTAATCATAAATGACGTGAAACTGCTCAAAATTGAAGATTACAGCAAGACATTAATTCATTACATTATGACATCACTTTCCATGTGTAGGTACATGAATTAATTTTTTTTTGAGGGGGCACTTAAGAGATCTCCAAGGTTATCTGTACATTAACGTTAACCCTAACACCATCTCCTCGATATAGTTAAACATTAGTGACATTAAACTCAGCATTAGTCGTACATTTACACCAGAACAGTTCTCACTACAAAAGCCTGAGGTGTTTTGATTGTTCACATCAGGACGTTTGTGCTTATGTGCAAGGCATGAGGATCGAAACACTGTTCATGCCAGACATGTAAGTGAAATGTGTCCGTGGAAAAGCATAGATTTAGTCATTTTTAGAAAACTCATGCAAAAATTGTGATTTGACACAACTCACAACACCCTGATTCAATGCTGCATGAGAAATGTTGTTTTTTGTGTCTGAGGTTATTTTTCATGAATGACGATGACAAGAACTGATGTGGAAAATCAAGTGAAAATGAAGAAACTGTAATATTGCAGCAAGGAATCTGCAGTTGTAAAATCCCATCTGTGTGTGTAAAGAAGCATTCATTTAGCATTTGCGCTAATCTGTGCCTGTAATATATGACAGAGCCTTTTCTCCAAATTCGCCCTGGACAGCGGCTGTGATTGGCTGCAGCGTCAGCAGAGGTGCCAGTACCACAGATGCTGTCTTTCTAACTAATTGCATGAAGGCAGTGCAGTGCATAAGGCGCAGGTGCTCGTTCTCTTTGTGAAGTCACTTTGGCGCATTTTGCCTCCTTGTGTACCCTGGAAGTTCTGATCAAATATTTTCTAAGCTGTTCCTCACGACAGTTTGATTGCACATTAAACTGCAGTTACGCTGAAAGTGAGCACAAAGGGTGTGTCAACAGTGGCAGAGACAGAGAAAAAATAGCGCTTGTCTAGAAAAATGCTACCTTTTTTATTAGCAAGGCACAGTAAGAGGCAGCTGCTCTGTGAAATGATTGTTCAGATGTAGTTACAGCAGAGATATTTGACATAAACAACCAGAACACAACAGCCATTCCACCACCAACATCACATTTCCACCCATACAGTAAATATTAGCCAAACAGAAATGATACTCATTAACCTGACATGGTCAAAAAAGGATTATTGTGCCCTGGTGTCCTCCAGAATAAAAGTAGGTCCATGTGACCAGGTGTGAGTCCCTGATGAAGACAAATCCAGTCCTAAATGCTGGTTGGTTGTATTTTCACAGATCCAGTCTGGGGTCCAAATGTGAAATGGTAGAATTAATGGGAGAATGGGTTTAAGTCCAAAGGAATATTACTGTCAGATCTACCAGATCTACTGCAAACACTGTCTGTACATGAACAAACATTGACTGTACAGGTTCTATCAGTGGAACATTTATACATCTATTGGATAAATGGACAGAAACTAACATATATGTGGAAGAACACTTTATCATAGACCTGGAAGACACCAGAGAACCAGCACTTTGGTCATTAGTTTTACAATTAATGTGATTAAAATACAGAACATTTAACACGTTTAATCTCTGAGGCAGATCATTTATAAACATTGTCGACCAGTGTTGTCATTTCTGCAACATGTTAACGTTACTTACAATTCTACCTCACCATTCTAACAAAAACTGATTTGACATAGACAAGTCACAGCATGAAAAGGACAAAAGTGGGCGCTACATTACAAACAGAATAAAGCTGAAATGTACGAGTCAGAACCATTTATTCTCAACAGCAGAAATGTGCAACAGTTTCTCCACAACACACACACACCCCCTTCCATCCCAAAAACCCCTGCAGCTCGAGACACACTAGTGGACACATCTGGCTCTTGGCCACGTGCCCAAAGCCACACTTTCAACAGGCGGTCTGGGGGTGGGCCCTGAGTGCCGCTCCTCAGACCCCCCCTGCGCGCTGTGAGTGCCCTGACTCATGTTGGTGAGGTCGGCTAGCTCTCGCCGTTTGGACAGAGTGGTCACCATGTTCTCCAGTTTACTGCGGATGGCGGAGTAGTGATGCTGCCGCTCTGCGGTCAGTTTGTGGAAGCAGGTCTTCAGGTCTGGAGCATCCTGGCTGTGGAGGACGTGTCTGGGGGCTGCTCCGTTTGGGTTTGGACAAGGGCTGAGGTTCTGGTGTTGCTCAGTGAGGTTCTGGTGTTGCTCAGTGACCTGGGCGTCAGTCTGGGTGTCGTGGTCTGTCAGGGACCGGATAGTTTGAGTGGATACGTGGCAGGATATGACGGCGTGGGGCACAAACTTTTCTGATGCTTTGGTGTGACCTGCCAGGATCTCCTCCTGCGCTGCCCACTCCTCACCTATAGTGGGCGGGTCAGACTCTGGGCGGGGTTCACCAACCCCCTCAGCCCACGGTTTGCTCTCAGGCTCAACCACTGAGGTCGGAGGGAGTCGGTTCGGCGTGCTGGTCACACACACATGCTCCACGGGTCTGTCCCTGACGGTGTAAGGGGAGGAAGTGAGTGGGTGTTTGGTGAGGTGGTGTTCGAAGATGGCGCTGTTGCGAACACTGGGAGGTCCTCGCGTGTTTATAGGCAGGGACTGAGCGTAGAGGATGCGGAACTCTTCATCAAATTTCTCTGTTATCTGACCGGAGAGCTCGATCAGGTTACTGCTGTTTAGTTTCCCATCAGTCCAGTTAAACCTGCATGAAAAAGGAATGATGAAACCCACTGATGCACAGGGTGAACACTTTACCAGGACAGTCCTCCTAGAGTTTACAGACCAGTTACAACAGCCTAGTAATTCAAGAATTCAGCTCTTTCACTTTGGACATGAACTGTCACATATAATCTACAGATTATCTGCAGAACATGACCGATGTTCATCCCTTTGTGGAAGAATTATGAGAAAAAAATGGGACCAATTTATTGTCCTTCACATTATAAATATTGATGATAAACTGCAGAAACAGGGTTGGGATAGTAGGACTGTATATACAGCGTTTCTACCTGCAGATCTTGAATGATTTCACAGTCTTCAAGGTAACGTGACTTGAGCTGCAGGTTTCCTTAAAACCAGTGAAATCTGAAAACATTGTCCTCATTTCTATTCATGCCTGAGTTACCAGACATCTGCACACTGTATTTTATTGTGACATTATCATGGTTCTCATTTGGAACCATCAAAGGTAGAATGTGAGAGAATGATAGTTTTACTGGTTTGAGTCTTTTGTTTTGAGTTCCAGTGGTTTCTATGTGAGGCGGCTGTTTTGGTTTGAATAGCCGTTCCATACAAAGAAAAGGAGAAAATCATCTAATGAAATATGGTGTTGGTTTCATTTTGAATTGTATTTACTATGTATAGTGATATATATCTTTGCTGTGACATAAAAACACATGAATATTTTATCCCCATCACCATCCCTTTGTTGAAATGTTACACTGTGTAAACGCTCTGAACACTAGACTATGATATAAATCTGATACATAGTATCCAGCTGAAGGTCTTAAGAAAATCCAAATCTGTACCTGTAGGAACCTGTAGCCACTCTGTTTCCATCAATCAGCATAAACCTCTCATGAACTTGCCCAGTAATCCGTGCTCCTGATCTCATGTAGTAAGTCGTACCAGTAATGGTTCGCACTCTCATTTGCTTCAGGGAATTAAAGAAAAAAACACAGAAAAAAATCATGAGTGAAAGGTAAGCAGAGCTCCACCCATTCCAATCCAATCCTAAAGGACATATTTAATGTAATGCCTTTTCAGGTTGTGCACACAGAGCCACACCCAGCGTCACTAAACTAACCACATACCCGGAGGTCGTCCAAGTGAACACCCACATTTCTGCACATCTTGAGGAAAGCAGGGGCACATGATTGATCCAGCAGGATGTAGACGGGGACTTTACCGATGCAGCACGCCTCCTTAAGATCCTTAAAGATATCCAGGTCTGTCAGGGAGTCTGTAACTATAGCAATCACCTGCAGTGGAAAATTACAGAGATAATAGGACAGGATTCCTTTCAGCGCTGCTGCGGCGCTCTCCCAGATGTAGCACATGATTGTGTTTTCATTATTATCAAATGCAAGACCTTATTCAAACAGAGCTGCGAATCTCTGTCAGACACAGTCCCTGTAATGTGTGTGCTGATGAGCTTTCTATTGACTGTGGTCTGTTACCATGGCAATCAGCAGTAACGCTTGGTCAGCAAACAAATGACTTTTATACAGGAGACAAGTAGGTGCACTGTAAGGTTGACTCCTTTTTCTTGAGCTTTGTTTTGCACCGAAAAATCTCTTTTTCACGAGAAGGAATGGAACTTCACATGCAGCTGTGAAGCTTACACATTGAGGATTAGACGG
>JAPQRQ010000022.1:275468-295147 GCA_037367365.1 Apogon talboti | reverse complement strand
TACTAACAGTGGATGTACTACTACTGTTAATACTACTACTACAAATACAAGTACTAACAGTGGATGTACTACTACTACAACTGCTAGTACCAATAATGTAAACCTCTACCATCTATGTAACTATATAATAAACACATATCACATATCACAACTATATGGATACATGAATAGTGATGATGAAGGAGGAGGAGAGGAGAAGGACCACAGCAGCAGGTCCAGAGATGATCCAGGGAAAACAGTAAGGACATAAAGCACAGAGACTCCAGGGAAGAAAGAGAGTCAGTAACATGGATTTACTGGGATGTGAATGGAGGAGAAGAGGAGGAGCAGAAGGGAGGTCAGAGAGAAGGAGGAGGAACAGAGAGGAGGACAGACAGGAGGAGGAGCAAAGAGGAGGACAGACAGGAGGAGGAGGAGCAAAGAGGAGGACAGACAGGAGGAGGAGCAGAGAGGAGGATAGACAGGAGGGCAGACAGGAGGAGGAGGAGGGCAGAGGAGGAGGAGCAGAGAGGAGGACAGACAGGAGGAGGAGGAGCAAAGAGGAGGACCGACAGGAGGAGGAGGAGGAGCAAAGAGGAGGACAGACAGGAGGAGCAGCAGCAGAGAGGAAGACAGACAGGAGGAGGAGCAGAGAGGAGGACAGACAGGAAGAGGAGGAGCAGAGAGGAGGGCAGACAGGAGGAGGAGCAGAGACTGTTCATACTCTACACACTGTTACTTTACTGCAGTTTCATTGGTGTTTTATTTTCACCTTATTGTTTTCTATATCATTGAATTTGTAACATTACAAAACTCATCTCACATTTGTGCAATGACAGTGAAGATATTCTGTTAAATTCTGCTCTTCACCCAAGGTGCTGTTATTTCTCTATCAGCAATGACTGATTCAAAATGGATGAAAGAGTCACATCTCTGTTTTTCTATTTTTTTCTTCACAGGATCCCTGGGAGCTGTTAAAGTTTTTGTCCATGTGACAGGACTCCTAAAGTGGCAGAAGGCATGAAGCAACACTGTGACATCATAGTGGCTGGTCCATGACACTCAACTCCATTCAACCCTCTCCACTATCCACCCGCCCTCTGTTCTCATCATACTGGACAACCAATCACTCACTCTCCCATCTACACAAAGCTGCACAATGGCCAGCAAGAGGAAATCCACTGTACCCTGCATGATACCATCCAAATCCAAACATGTGCGTGAGGAAATCATACTGGGCTCTCTACCAGAACTCCTACCAACGATCCCAGAAGATAGCATACTCAGCATCTCTGGAGAGGATTCTGGCCACTGCTCTAACAGCTCCTCCAAATCTGAATGTGGCAATGAGATGCAGAAAGGAGGTTCATATAGCTGTCCAAGTTGCCGTTTTGAGTCCAGAGATCTAAACTACTTTTTGGATCACATGCACAACTGCCACTTAGACTTCAGGGCCCAGCCCACTTTCTACTGCCTGAACTGCGGGGTGTCAGTTGTCCGCTTTGAGGCTCTGGCTCTTCATAATGCTAATGCCCATCCAAAGATAATGGAGGGCTTGGTCACAGCCTCCCTAAGTGTCAACAAGAGGGATGGAGTAACGACCGTGGAGCAAAGCCTTTTCACAGACAGCGGAGAAGACTACAGAGAATCTGGAATCTCCCTCACCAAAACACCAATTGCAAAGATGATGAAAGCCAAGGGGGAGCACAAAAAGATTGTGGTTTCTCATACCGTAGAGGTACGGAAGATAGACACTGGAAAGGATGTAGACCCCAGCATGCTGAAAAATGTGCCTGAACTCCAAAACGGGGCTCTCAGTGTTTCTGGTGCCCCAGCTATGCCGAGGAACACTGTCACTCATGTGATTACGTCGACAGTGTCCAACCAAGTCTTTCACCAGCACACTCCCTCCCTTTACTCTCCCCCATCCTCTAATTCCATTAAGGACCTTCCAAAGGTGATGATCCCCCTTAGCAGCATCCCCACCTACGATGCCGCCATGGACACCAGCAGCTTTCTCAAAACATCCTTTGGCAAGTTTCCCTACCCGACCAAAGCTGAACTCTGCTACCTAACGGTGGTCTCAGAGTTCCCCGAAGAGCAGATCAAACTGTGGTTTACTGCCCAGAGACTCAAGCAGGGCATAAGCTGGTCTCCTGAAGAAATTGAAGAGGCCAGGAGGAAGATGTTCAATACGGTGTTCCAGGGTGGAGCACCTCAAAAACAGCCTGCTACACCACGGCATGTCAATCACATTGTAACCCACCATACTGTCACTGCACATCCAGGCTCAAAAGGACCAAACTACCCAATGGCCAAAGTTCCCTATGGCAGTATAAAAACCAGACCTGTTGGAGTCACTACACAAGCTAGCTTGTCAACCAACCCTCATGTCACTAGGGTCTCATATTCTACTCCAATCATACCCCCAAAGTTTCCATCCATTGTCAGGACATCACAGGTACTGACCAGGAATTCTCAACCCACTGTGGAGCCAGACAAAAGCAATGGCATAAGTCTGGACATGGCTGTAAACAGCGGTTGTGTCAGTAGCACCAGCAGCAGTCGAAGTAGCAGCAGCATCAGCAGTAGTAATGGTGGTGAGACTTTCAACAGGAAACCAGTAACCAACAGCAGCCCAGCCAACAGCATCGCCACTTGCTCTGCCAACATTAGCAATAATGATGAGCACTGTGTTGCTGATACCAACGGCAAACCAAATGTCAAGAGCAACAGTTCGCCAACTGGATTGGAAGGTCCAAACAATACCAAGAGTCAAGAGATCAGTGAGAACACCAGCAAACCCAACATCACCTGTAACAATCATGACAGTGGCATTATCAGTCCACAAGAGCAGGCCCACAGCTCAGCGCCTGATGATGAACACAACATGAACATTCACAAAACCACCAACAGCAGTGTTAACAGTGAATTCCCCAGTACCGCCTGTAATGACAGTGTCCCTAACCTAAATCATGCCAGCAAATCCCCAACTGAAAGCACCAGCACTACTGTCATTACAATAAGCAACATGTCCACTTTAGATGAGGGTAAATGCAACAAAGACTTTCCTATAAAAGGCATGTCAATCCTACAACAACTCATTAAGGAGGAGGATCCCTTTGCAGGAGACAGTAACTGTCCAGAACTGAAAGTTGAACCCATCAAGATCAACTTCAAGAGGCTGAAGATGAATGAATCTGAGGCTAGCTCTGAGATTATACAAGAATTCAAGTCAAGTGAGACAGCTGAGGTGACTAAATCCCAGCCATCATTCTCAGTCCCATGGAGCAACAAGACCCCACAGCAGTTGCACATACTTCGACAGGTTTACTCGAGCACACGCTGGCCCAGTAGTCAGCAGTATGAGGAGTTAAGTGTGCAAACAGGCCTTCCCAAGTCAGAGGTAGTCCGCTGGTTCAGTGACAGCCGCTACAGCCACAAGAACGGGCAGCTAAAGTGGCTAGAGACCTATCAGCGACTGCCAGTAGAACCTGAGGAAGTAAGGGGTCTCGGGACTGCTGAGGCCGAGTTGCAGAAGGACCCTCCAATGGACAAAAAGAAATTTGTCGAGCAAGAAATGAACAAGCACCTTGAAGGAGAAGCAGGACTGAACTCAGGACAGCAGGTTGTGTGGCAGGATTCATATTCACCGCTGCTGGGGCTGATGGGATCCAAGGAGAGCGCTGTGGGAGGAAGACCTGGGGAGTCAGCGCAGATCGGAGTCTTGCAGGATCCTTGGTCAGAGAGAACAGAGGACCACCAGCAGCCAGTGGCCAGTCAGTCACTGATTGAACAACAGACTGATGCCAATCAGGCCAGGTACTGCAGTTGAGTTACAAGGTGTGATAAAAGTTACTGAAGTAGGGAAACAAGTGCCTCAGGAGTGTTTGAAGGCTCAGTGCTATTTATCAATCAAGAAAACAAAAACAATGTACGCCAGGTGGAGTGATAAAAGCATGACAGCTTGCTGTTTGTAGCTGTTGCTGCATGATGTACAGTAGAAAGGCGGCAGAAGAAGTGTGTACAGGTACTCACGCTGAGTAGCTTATTCAGGCAATCAAAGGTCTGTGTTTAAGAAGCTATTTTTAGATAAGGAGGAGTCTGGGCCGTTGAATTATAGATTGAGAGCGCATGCTAATATATGTGAATAAATCATGACAATTGTCTTTGGTGAGATGGATTTCCAAGAGGCAAGTGAACCCTGTACACAGGCATCTTTTTACAGCGCAGCCTGGCAGAACCTACCTCACTTACAGTAGGAATGTAAAACAACACCAACTTTGCAATCACACCTTGACATTTTGCACGTTGTGTCTGCCTGTTTCTTTGTGTGTTGTGTGTGTTGATGTTAGGGACCGCCTGAGGATGGAGCTGCTGGAGGTGTGATGAAGAAGGCCCAATTTCGCCAGAGGAACATGATGTTTAAAAGCCGGCTGCTCCCTGGCCTTGGTCTAAAAGAGTGTTCATAATGACAGCAGATGTGATTGTAGCTGGACCGTTGGACTCTGACTGTAACTGTGAATACCCCCCACCCCTCCTCCTCCTCTTCCATCTGCCATCACTTCCTGCCATCGTCAAAAGAAAGAACTTCTCACCTTTGAGTCCTGTGATGTTTAAGCCTTTCATGCTTCTTTGTGGTTGTGTGGGGAGGGTGCACAATGAGGTCAGTACGAGGGATCAAAGAAAAGAAAGAGAAAAGACGCACACTGACTGGAAAACTGACTTGAATAAGCGAAGATAGGGTAGGATAGGGCCCAGAGATGTTGTTTCTGGGTCAGATGGAGAAATATATATATATATATACAGTATATATGATTGAATCTGCACTATAAAAGAAGGTTTGTACTGACTGGACAAACGAGATGTGTCGAGGAAATGTTATTGTTGGCTTTGTGATATTTTTTACTTTTTTAGCAACCAGTACTTCAGCACTGCCTTGAATTTTACTTTTTCCGTTATTTCGTTTTTCAATTCTATTTACTCTTCTATAGTCACTGTAAGTCCAGATGCAATCAAACATGTTTTATTTAGATCTGTATAAATATTGGTGATCACTTTGCAGTTCAGCTACACGCAAGAGACTATATACAATGCACTAATGAAGACAACAATGCTCAAAGTCACACTGCCCCACAGTAAAGGTATTGACTGCTCTGTCAAGATCAATACACTACACTGCCCTGCAAACTGAACAGAGAGAAGCCTGTCACGCTAACGTTGCCTTACTCAGCTCTGTCCATGTGTTTATATGACCTGTCTGTCCATCACCTTGCTTTCCAGCTACTGTGCTGTCCTAAAAAAAAAAAAAAAAAAGAAAAAAGAAAAAAATAACATGCCAGTGCATCGATGGTCACTGTTGGTCTATATCTGTGAAAAAAAAATCTTGTGCTGCTTTCTGTACACTTGGAGATGTTTAAGCTGTAATTGTATCAACTATTGTTACTGGCAAAATGTTGTTAAAGCAAAATTATCAATTTGATCCCTAGGCACTGACAGAGTGAGATATTGTGCTAGCTAGAGAGCCAAATGAGGAGATCTTTGCTCTCCTCTGAATTTTCTTGTGTTTATATAAACATACAGTCACTACATGAATCCTATTAAGCTGCATCTTTGTCAAGCTGCTAATAGCTAAGAACGGTGCTATACCATCCAAAGTGAAATTGGAGGTTGATCTCCTACCAGCAGTGTATGCACTTGTGTCGAATGTTACAAATTTATTTTGGTTTGAGGTAAATGGAATCTGGACTTACGGTGTTATGATCACTTAAAAACTTTTATGAAATAGTCTGATCATAAAGCACTGTTGTATCATCCTTTCTACACTTATGAATCTTTACAGAATAAACCGAATACTCACCAAGCACTAACGTCTCATTATTTCAGCAGCTACAGAAGACACACCTTGCAGCAGAAGTGAATATGAATTATTCCATGGAAACCACTCAATTTATTCAGTGTGATAAATATGAAAGTAATGTCTAACACTGGGATTGGAGAAAGCATGCAGCCTCACCTGCTGGCGAGAAGCTGACAATACAGTGGCGTGTTGAGAACTGACTAAGGCCCATTTTCAGTCCGGGTCCATGGGAAGGCAGTCTGCAGAAGAACCCATTTGTTTTGTCTGCAAGCTGGATTGAAGTTATTCAATGGTAGGTGTGTATGCAGATGGTAAGCACGATATGTGCTGTGTTATAAACACGGACCTGCCAGATGTTCCTAAAAAAAAATTTAATTCTTGAGCAAGGCACAAAAGACGCCCGAAGCGCACGCCTTCACAATACTTTAAAGTTTAGTGAGTCCAGTCAGTCGCACCAATGCATTGGTTTCCCAACTGGGGGAGAGGTAAGAACTAGAAATTGAAATAATCTTCAAGTCTTTGCATGGATTAGATCTGTTCTCTTTTGTTAAACTTTACACAACTGACAGTTTTTACAGAGAAACTTGAAACACGGTTTGTGATTAGGCTGCTCAAATATGTATGACAATGCAAATATGAGGATGCTGAAACTCCACCAGTATATCCACTAATCCAAAACCAACAGGCAGCTGCGCTACTTGGGGGGGAAAAGGGCCTTGTTTGTTTTTTAAAGCTCTGTTCAAAGAATATACTGGTCTTCAGCACAGTTTCCTAAAAACATTCAAGATGAAAAAAAAAAAAAGATTTAAAGAAATGACAGAAGTATATTTTACTTGTAGGATTTTATTCATTTTTCAACCTACAATGAGCAATAAACTCAAAGAAAACAATCAAAGGCTATGACAAAGGTAAAACAACAATAGGAGGTTGACTTTACAGCTACTTACATCAACTTTCCTATCAGAAGAGTGGAATAAAATGAACTCAATTCACATTAAAAGATACCATACTTTTTTCCCCTCAATCTTTACATGATTGAAAGCCTGCCTAAAATTGTAACAGATTGGTGATTTTTTGGCAAAGTTCTTATCCCTCACACACGCTTCTGGGAAGAAAAACATTTTCCACTTACTGACTTTAAATACATCATAGTATTAACTTCAAGTAACAGGTAAGGGAGTCTTTTTTTTTTGGAACAATTGTTAAAATTAAGTTAAAACTCAGATGTAGACAGGGCTATGCAGAGAGAATCAGAGGATACTTGCAACTCAACTGATAAAATGATTGGTTCACATTTACACTGAAAAAGAAGTCCCTGATAGAGGCTGTAAAACAAAATATTCACATTCTGCTTGCTTAAGTAAATATTGACATGGTTGCAGTATTTTTCCCCTTCGCCTGCCCAGACATCATCTTTCATGCTAAACAATTCAACATAGTCCAGTTTAAAATATTCACCCTAAAAACAGACAGCTTCTAAGGTCTAGCCCAACACACACACACACACGCGCACACACACACACACACCTCAAGCTCACATTTCCATTTCCTCAAAAGGCGCGTGGGTGTATTTAAGGAATTAATTTGATTTAACTTTGTCTATCAAAATATAGAATTCGTTAATAATACATGGGAGGGCTAAAATACAGAGCAAGTGAACAAAGAAAATAAAATACAAAGCATTTTGTTTTTGCTAATACAGTAGCTATAGGACCATAGAGTTCAAAGTTCAGGCATTGCCAGGTTTTGTTCCCAGTGAGGGAGCGAGACAAAAGGTCAAAGGGTCTTCCAATTACTGGGACTATGCCTTGACAGTCAGCTGTGGACACAGTTCGCCTTCCTGCCTGATCTCAGATCAGAGGTTGAGGCTGCCCACAACACTCATGGCCTCACCTTGGATTACCACATCGTAGCTGCTTTTCTGCTCAAACTCTTCTGAAAATCATCAGGTCTGGCCATCGAGCAAAATTCATTTAAGCTGAAGAAAAAAAAAAAACAAGTATCCGATAAAAAAAAAGAAAAATGAGTGTATCATAGATAAAACCACAAACTGGGATTTAAAATTCAAAGTCTTTTTCTGCCATGTCGATGGCCCAGGCGAACTTCTCACGCTGGGTTTTATTGTAGATCTTCTCAACAGGGATGCCCCATTTTTTACACCTACAGAAACAAGACACACCTGGGCTGAGTCCACCGTTCATCGCTTGATCACAGGTTCTTAAAAATGGGTGAAGAGAAAAGACAGCAACATTTTTCCTACATCTTAAGGTCTTACCAAGCCACAGAAATGCGCGGGTCCAGATAGTTGAGCTTGGACGTGCCCAGGGCGATCTGCTTGTTCTCCTCACGGTCAGTGGCCTGCACCTCCAGCTTCATCAGTTGTTCCTCTATCCTTTGGACCGCCTTCCTCTTGGTCTCCACTGTTCTACAGGACAAAGACAAATAAACGATTAGAAATGTTGGCATCAAACACTTGACAGGGATCTTTTACCCATGTGCACGTACTTTTTGGACTTGTCATCTCTCAGTCCTTTGGCATCAGCCTTTGCGGCTTTCAGATCTCTCTTAGCATCTGCAAGCTGGTCCCTTTTAGCATCAATCTAAGAAAAAAAAAGATTGAAAACAAAAAACAGGTTACAATTTGGCCCCATTTCAAACTTTGATGATGTTATACTGTAAGTATTAAAGTGATGAGACCATGTTGTCAAATTTGGAATATTATTTAATATTAGACATCCACTTCATAGTGAGGAGGCGTTACAAACACAGAATTCAGACTGCTCTCACCTTAGCCTGCAGGTTCTGCATAGACTTTTCAAATGTTTTAGGTGGAGCCCTCTGGTGGTTACACAGGATGGCCACAGCTCTGTTGGCCCTGTTGTAGGACAAAATCTTGGCTGGAATGTTCTCGTCCTCTGAGTATGAGAGGAGTGGAATCAGATTGAGATCATTCAGAATGCATCCATCCACATTAAACTGTCCATTAGTCTAACCCTAAAACCAGCAGACAGGGCGCTCATGCTCCATGATTCAACCAAACTGACAATCACCATTTGTGAGCTCCTTCAACTGTTGCTGCAGGGTGATCGAGGCGTTGTAAGTACGGAAAACTTTAGCCGACAGACCGTCCATCAGCTCCTGAAGGTGCTTGTTGAGGACCGAAGTCTGGGAGAAACCAATAGACACAGAATATATAAAAAGCCTCACCATTTCCTCCCAGATATTACTAGATGGTAACAGAGTTTTTTGCTTACATTCAGGCGATCGAACAGGTCATCATCAGGCTCTTTGTTCTCCATAAACAACTGAAGGTTTTTGAAGACCTAAAGAGCCAACAGTAACACGTCAACAACAGTAACACTGACACACAAACTGCTGCTTCACTGACAACTGCCCTCACCCTTTTTTCCACTGGGACTTTGTTGTAGTAGCGGATGGAGTCTTTACCCAGGAAGTCGAACTCCACTACATACTCTTGACCCTCGTTCTCAGGATAGAGTTTGATGTGTTCGACTCTCAAGGAGCAGCAGCCGACAGTGTCTGCAGTCTCTCCCTCCTCCTTCTCATTACCCGCTCTCAGAGCCAGCTAGTGCACATCAGGACAGACGGATTAAAGCCGGCTTACAAAAGCATGACCCTCACTACAGCCAGTGTTTAAGCACCCGCTTAAACTCACTGGTAGATTTTAGTCATTGTTTGAAAGTACATCCAACTCCGTTGAGTTACAACACAGCCAGGACAAAGCCAGTCTTACCTTGTCAATGAAGTAGATTGCCACAGCTCTCTGCCTGACCCTCATCTCCTTTGATTTCCAGTCTTCACGATACTGGGCTCTGATGCGGTCCACACATTTCTTCAATCTGCGGGCTGTTTCATACTTCTGCCAATCTTTCTCTCCCTACAGAAAAACAAAGGGAGGGCACATGTTTATAGTTAAACATGTCATGTGAACTCAACTGATAGGTTAATGCACGGCCCAGGACAAGTCACGCAAAACTATTGAAGACTGGTTGTGGAAAGACTCAAAACATGTCAGGATTTTTGTTTTTATATTCAAGAAAAAAAACAAAGCATTTTACAGTGTATGAAAACATGTGTAATAAGGACAGATGTTTTCAATAAAGCTGTCCTACACAAGTCAAACATGTACCTTAATCCTAGAACTGGGATTCAGCATGATGTATTTAATGGATCCTTGAATGTTCTCTGTCCACGACACCAGCCAGGTCACTTTGTTATCATGACGAACCTCCTTCCACTTGGTGCCTCGAGGCGGCTCGGGGTGCTTGGAGTTCCTATGAGTAGCGCATTAACAAACATTGAATCATGACACTCAGAGCAGTCCATAACCCAGACCACTCCACAAAGAAACTTTACTGACTTGCTGCAGTTGATGATGATGTCTTGTGGCCTGATGCGCCGTTTGAGCATGCCCATCTTTGGGTGGTCTCCGCGACCTCGGAAAAGGCCAGGAGGCTCAATTCTAAAGTTCGCAATACGTTCCCTGTGGTTGTCCATGATGCAGTAACCATACTCCTGCAACAAGCGCTCATTTTCTTCTTTGATTTTCTGCAAAGACAACAACAATAATTTCACTATACAGACATACGGGTGCAACATTAAAACATTTAGGTACAAATTACGAGGTTTCATTCCATGTCATCACTGCATCAAATGTGCAAGATTTACACAGTGAATTCCGAGGAACTTAAAAAAAAAAAAATTAGCAAAATGAATATCTATTAAACCAAAACCATAGATGTGACCATGTGACCTTTCCGATACTTGAATCACACCATCCTGCTCCTACAGTGGATGGGCCTTTGTAGAATTTAACCTAGTTTTGATAAATGGGAAGGGATCAGATTAAGCTCATACCAGTTTCTCTTCTTTCGTCATGGCCTTCCTGGCTTCAGTCTGGGCCTTGAAGTAGTCACTCATCTCAGAGAAGTCGCATTTCTTTAGGTCTGTAATTCTGGCCTTTTCCTCTGAGGTCATTTCCTTGAATTAAGCACACATGATATGCTCAAAAAGAGTGTCTACACAAATACTTTACACAACTAAAAACTGTATGGTGAGTTACAGTATACAAATAGCCCATATTCCACCATACCTTCCTCCAATCTTTAAAAAAGTTTTTGCGAAAAATGTCTTTTGTTGTATACTCATGGTCCAGCATTTTGGAAAAGAATGTTGCCACTTCCTCCGCTTCTGGGCTGAGCTTCATGTGTTTACCTTTAAAAATAAATAATAAAAAACCCCAGCTGTGACATACATCTACAGTTGCAATCACATCCTTGTATACAGCTCCTAGATGAAGCACGACAAGTGCTCTGGAGTAATGCCTTCTTACCATCATAGTAGAATTTGACATGGTTAGGAAGAGGCTCATACGGCGGTGCAAACACTGGCCCTTTGTGTTCCAAAAACTTCCATTTGACACCATCTGTGTATCTCTCCTCCTCCCACCTGGAATCATCCAAAAAGTAGCACCATCCAATAAGGAATTTGATAATGCCAGAGAAATAAGACAACACACCACCACACTGATGACCCACAGGCAGGTATAGGACAGCAGGCACACATGAATAACTCACCATTTCCACTTTTCTTCTGGCTCTTTCTTTACTTTTTTTTTTCCAGTGACTTCTCCCTTTTTGTCTTTTGTCTTTTTGGACTACAAAAAAAAGGAAGAGAAACTATAAGAGTCTTTCACACCCAGGACGTCAGAACACTAGTGAATACCCATGACTTGTTGTTATATTGGGCAGAACATGTCCAAGGGCCACTAAGGTTCTGTTATGTTTATTATGTGCTCAAACAATTAAAATCAAAATCAATCAAGTTTCATACGCAAATGTAACTTATTTACCTCATCTTCTTGTTTTCTTTTTTTAGCCTTCTTATCATTCTCAGTCTTTATTTTCTTAGGCTTGAAGTCCAAGCTGCAAAACAAGACAACACTGTTAGAGATTTCACCGTTCAGTCCACATTGACAACTACAGACTGGTTATGAAAATGGCTGGTTCCACAGACACTCCTGTATTTAGTGTTACATGTCAAATAAATACTTGGAAAACACGCAGATGTGTAACTAGTTATACAACTCACTCATTGTCATCATCCCGTTCTCGTTTTAGAGACTTCACAAGTTTAGGAGAGTGGTAAAAGTCTTCCTCAGACTCAATCTTCATATGGGGAGGGCTGCAAAACAAAAACCATTCAGGTCAGACACACCCCACAAACATGTACATTCTCTATGTATCACTCTGAAGAAACCTAACTCCAGACAAACCTGGCAAAGCCATTCTCTTTTTCTTTTTTGACTTTACCATCAAGGGATTTCATCTGCAAGGATAATACAAAAACGGTGTTATTAAAACAAGACATGTCTCCACTGGGTTAAATATCTTTATACAAAGAAAGTCCAATGATCAGTGTGCATCTTCAACAGCGGGAGGTGTGTATAGAGTAAACAAGAGTGAGTGATAGGACATTCACTTAACACTACAATACTCATAATAACAAATCATAGTGATAACATCACATGACAATTCACCTTCTCTTCCTTCTTTTTCTCCTTGTGCTTGTCCTTGTGTTTGTCTGTGCTCCCATCTTTGTGCTTCATCTTTTCCTTCTCCTTGTCTCGATGCTTTTTGTCAGAGAAGTCCTTGTGATCACTAAAATTTATAGTAATACAAAGCTATTAAGGCAGACGATTCCAGCTCCCATTAATGTACAGTTATCAAATATACTTCGTTAACTCTTAACCCTATACAGTATCAATCTCTCTACCAAGACAAGCGGGAGATTGCTCGCACATCCCATACCTGTTGCCATGCTTCGATTTCTCCCGTTCCTTGTCCTTCTTGTGGTCCTTGTGTTTGTGTTCTTTGTCTTTATACTTGTCTTTATGCTTGTGAGAGTCTACAAGAAAAAAAAGAGTTGTAACCTTCAAACATTATTGATAATCTTACAGTGGACTGAATAAACACTGGTGTTCCATAGCTACATCATCACCTACTAAAGGACAGTTTCAGAAAACTTAAAACAAAGACGAGGAAAAAAAAAATCAAGAAAATTGCAACACAAACTGCCTGTAGGCTGAAATCTATTACATGGTAGCAGAGCACCTCCTACTGCCCGTATGAGTATGTCATCATTGTTTACAAGACAATGCAAAACAACTGACAGGTTGAAACATGCAAGTGAACAAACTAGGCTTTCACCTACACTTCAATTTGTAAGCCATGGTAGAAGATGTCACTCCAGGTAATTAAAGACAATTAACAGAAACAGTATTCTTAGTAAACCCTCATCATGTTTACAGGTTGAACAGAACATAAGTCTTAAGACATAACACACAATCGGCAAAACAAGAAAAGAACAAGGGAAATACAAGCTATCCATATTTCCCCAGATTGGGCAAAATAAATATAAAATAAAGCTACAAGAGTTTCATTAGCAAGGGTTTGTTTGTTAAACTAATAAGATCAGATTTCATTAAATAGTCGACTTGCCTCAGAGTGATGCAGCCCATCAAAACACAGTTTGCGCTGTTTGAGGGCAGTTTGCACTCACAGTACTTGTTCACAAGCCACCCTGAGTAGTCTGAGAGCGATGTGCAAATGCAGTGTACTAGCACATAATTGGCCTAAAATATCAGGCACCTCTAAAAAAGCAAAAACTGTAAACTGAACACTACAACTTAGTCTTACTGGAATGATTATGATCCTGACAGATGTAACATGGTGCGACTTACTTTACTCCGTGTCCTGCCTATTGTTGATTAGTAAAAACAGGATAAAACAGAACTACCAAACTGTATGCAGATTTTGGTCATACTTATGCACTGAGTTATAACCAGTTAAATTCCACAACATCAAACACTTTGTTTTGCATATACTTCTTTAAAAAGGGCTACAAAAGGATTTTGCCAACATACGACGTGTTAATCTAGGAAAGATGGGGTCTGTTCAGATGACAGTCAGAAAACATGTCTTATGGTTTAGGTCAGGGATTAGTTTAACAACAAAAGAAAAAAAGCGTCTGAGGTTTAAATCGTTCCAACCGTTATCCTCATATCACTGCATATGTTATTTGACCTAAAGGTGAACATGTATTTAACTTAATGACCTGGTGCGCTAGCTTCTTAAACGAGGGTCCACCTTAACGGTACACTTTCTCCTAGCAAGTGGTAACTCCCTTTAACTCAATAAAAATGTATTGAGTAATTAAAAACGAGCGTTTAGGGATGTGTAAAAATATGTCTCTTCTGGTCACTGCACTTAAGAACTCAATGAAGCACAATCCCTTCACATTTCTCCTCCACTCAGCCATCTGCACTCCTCAGCCTGGGTTCAGCTTGCAGTATCAGGCCGCTTCAGCGAAAAAGAAAATGGCGCAGAGACTAAGTCCTCAACCCCCAAACCCTCACTTTCAGGTGGGAAATGTGGCGTTAAAAGCGATCCAACTACAACTACTAATACGCTAAAGTGATAAAACACGTCTAGCTGTGCACGAATATTGATCCGAATCAGGAAAATGTTTTGCGGAAGAGGTTTAACAAGCCCTCTCTTTTGAACAATAGGCGCTTGTGAGTGAGACAGAGGACTTAGTCTCTGGACGCCATTTCTGTCCTCTACTGAGAACTACCGTTGCGTTACACTGATCGGTTAAGACATGTTACAATTAGAGAAAACTATGCTCATAAATCATTAACGACATGCCATTAACTTACCATTGACACGGGAGCCACAGTTAATCTGGAAAAATCAAAAGAGATAAGTGTTAAATTTCAGAATAGCTAACTAGCCGGCTAACTAACTTTGAACTTGCTGGATGGCAGAACTACAGTTTGTTAGCTGCCGGCTAGCGAGGCTAGCTTGCTACGCTGGCTGGCAATATGGCTTAGCGGCTAATACTGACGCCGCTAGAGCTAACATTGGCGACAGCTAATACCAATTAAATATAGCCTTACCCTACGTTATCATTAGGTTCATGGTGAACCAAACAGATGTGAAACTCTAATAGACGTCATATGTCATCCACATTGGAGACACATTTGAGAAAGTGTCCAGGACAGAGTAAGACGGTAAAATGAGTTGGCATACAAACACAGTGAGCTAAAGCGTGCTAGCAACCACTATTTGTAGTTAGCTAAGTTGCCCTGTCAGAGCCGAGAAAATAAAACGGCAGCAGTATCACTGTACCGCTTAACAACCAATAATGACAATACGTTTAACATTACCTGGTCCTCGTTGTGGGAAATGTCCCCACTCATTTCCTAAGCGTGGTTTGATTGAGGAGTTAAAAATGAGACACTAGGTGTTGGGTTAACACACCGGCGAAAGATGCAGGCAGAATGAAGAACGGGCACGGTTGTGTAAGAGATTCAAGTCCCAAATGTGCACTACTGCGCTTGCGCCTGAATTTAAATGGTACAGGACACTAGCTCCTCCTCTTCTCAGCAAAACGTGTTGCTCTCGAAGCGCACCCTGAAGTACACATGGTACACATGAGGAAGGGCACAGGCTGCTGCAGGCCCACTTGTGCCCTTGTTTTCGTCACATACTCTATATTATATGTCTTTAGCTCAGAGGCTATTCTCAAGTTCTGTGTATATGTAGAAAACACTCTATCCATGTGGACTACATTGTTACACAAACCAATAAAGTGTATGTGATGCACAGCTAATTGTCAGTCAAACATAACTTAAAGGAGAAAAAAGGGACCATAGAATAAGCTATAATAAAGTCAGTGTGTTTAAATTAAACCCACACTAGGTTTATACACACATAATGGTAGGCTACAAACCCAGGTTGGTGGAGTTATGGCTTGATGTTTGTGGAGGACATCGGGGCTGTGATGGAATTTAATATCCATTTTGCATTAAAAAAGTTGCTTAAAGAAATGTAAAACAAATGTGACATCAATACACACTGAAAATTGTTCAAATAAGAGAGGACCCTCATTTTTAAATAGCTAATTTGCTGCCTGGCTAAAAAAAAAAAAAGTCGCCACCTGGATTTGACTAAGTAAATAGGTAAGAGCCTTCCATTGAATAATTACTGCAGTGAGTAACACTGTATGTTTAATTGCATAAGCATTGTATAGCATAAATGATACCACAGCACTGTGGATGCATCCCATAATCAATACTAAAGTCAATGAAGTGAAATACGGTGTGTGCTATTTTTCTATTTCCTCATATTTGGTGCTGTGAACGCTGTTTGTGCTGAAGTCTACCAGCAGGACAAACCCTAGGTTATTTTAGTCATTTTTAATTCATTCATGTGGATATGAACTACATTACAATTTTGGTTTGTTTACGTTATGTACAGTATATGTTAAAGCTATGATCCAAATGGAGGGGAATTTTATAGGCACAATATTCATAACATGTTGAGAGGACAGAGTCTCTTACCTGTTTCCTTAGATAAACCCAGGTAAAGCACTGCGTTGTTGCCTGTGATTTCCTTCCAATATGGTGTGGCCTTTAATATGTGACATGTAATTCACAGCAGCTCTGTGATGTTTACAATTTTACAAATACAGAAAGACAAACTAAAAAAAGACAAAAATGCATACAAACTGAAAATAAAAAGTGCAGGGAAATGACTTGAGCTGCATATTAATACAAATAATGAAGATTTATAAAGAACATTTTAATCATGTACAGTACTATGCACAAAAGGTCTGGTGTTTTAGAAAGAGATCAATGATATATTTATACACATTTCTTAGAATTTCAGAAAAAAACTGACAGATGTAGTAACTAGTTTTTAGAGTGACCTTTGTACTTAACATGTCTTGAACTCTTCCTCACAGACTATATGAGATTTATTGCACTAATCTTCCAGTGTTTTACACCATTCAGCACACATCCAATGTTTCTCATTCTTTGGCCTTATATTTGTCAGTTATTATGGGAACAGAGATCTCAATAAATACGCACTGTTTCTGATGGAAACCACAGAGTATTTTTGTGAGTTTTTAATGCTAAGCACAAGTTTTAATAAAGGGAATAATAGATATCATGCTCATTACAACCATGTACAAACAACATAGAACAATACTGTAGAACTTCACGAGAAAGTTTATCTGTTATAATCTGCATTAACTTTGTGTCAGACAATAACATTATGACTATATCACTTGAAAATGACATTAACGTATTGTCATAAATCATTGAGTTTAGCTAAATTCACACCTGACAAATGTCATTCTCTGCTTCTTGATCAAACATTCCCGTAGTTCGGATATCCAAAGGTAGGCCACAATTCTGTTTTCCACGGAGTTTTGTCTTTAGATTTAAGCTGTCCTGCCATAAACTAAGGATTTCATTATAATTCTGGTCAAATATCTCACCAACATTTAGAGAGTTAGAATTTTCAGAGGAACTTTTTGGCACATAGTTTCAGGTGCAGTCAGAGAAAATGAAAATGATTCTAAGGGTCAGGGCTTTTGAAACAATGCCATCCTGCACTTGCATATTGATACTGGGTTTTAAATAACCACTTATCATAAATAGAGCACAGCTGTGAGCGTATATTTTGTATCATACTTTTATTCACCTCATTGTTTAAAATATAGTGCATTTGCTGGAGTGGATCAATGTGTTCCTGAACCATTACAAGTAGATTCTTGTCATGTGACCAACTTTTCTCTGTCCACAAGAGGGCGTTGTAATCCATATTATAATCACTGAAAACTTGACAATTCACTCTGGTTGATATACAGTATAGTCCACACATTTATCCAGTGTTCAGTATATGTCCTAGATTTTAAAAAGGGTTAAAGGTCACAGGTTAGTTGGAGCTGTTGCTCCTAACAGTTTGTATGACTCCAAACTTGTAGTTACTAGTTGATAGTAGATTGGATGTTTCTGTTCAGGAGGTGTCATGTGATGATGTTATTAAAGTAAACTTTGGATGCAGATGCAGATGTTGTATTGAGAGGAGTCAGAAAAGCACACCATGGTATCTTAGTCCCCACTCCTGGATGTCAAACATAAAGCAAAACTGTCTGGAGTGGGAAACACTGTGAGTCAAATACTGGTGAAACCACAGATGCAGTTCAGTGACAGGATCTGGTTAGTATCAAGAAGAAAGCTCTTGACGGAAAAAGTGATCTGTCACATCCAATGATCTCCCAGTTTGAAGGTGTTTTAGACGTCCAAGATTCACAGGAAATATTTGGTACCAAGTGCAAGTGAGATGTTATATTTCTGAATGATGGTTACTGCCTGTAACTGAACCCAAGGTCTCCGGTTTTCACAGTTCTTTTCATCGTTTATTTAGATTTTTATGTAAATTATGTTTCTGCTTTTTTGTATGTCCTGTTTCTTTGTGTGGAGCCAAAGGCAAGTTTCCATTTTGTTTATAATAAAGTTCAATCCATCCTAAAGGGTGACAGTTTTCATCAAGTCAAGGACCTGTAAAGCTAGTTGTGACTGACCTTTAAAGCCAAGGTAAGTATATTTCAAAAATACAGTGAGGCTTCAGGTTTCATGTTGAATTTATATGTATAAAGTGTGATCTGTCAGATACTGTACATATTAATATTAAATTATCAATAAATTCATGGATAATAGACATTGATTTTTTTTTCAAAAATTCTATCAAGATCAAGTGTCATTGGTAACATTCAAGATATTTGTACTGCAGTAACAAAAAATATGTAAAACATTTTCACAAACCACAAAAGTGTAATGTATTGAGGTGCTTTAACGAGGAGCTGATTACACCAAACTACACTCACACAATGCAGCAAAGATCATGTCACAGAGTGGTGGGAGAAACTTGAACTTTAATTTATAAAACAGAGTCATAAAATAAGACACACTTCAATTTCCTTCATCAATCTGAGTATAAATAATCACAGTTTAAGACAAACAACAATAACAGCAGCAAAAAAAACATTTAAGACAAAAACAGCAGTGTGTTCCTGCTCATCCTTTATTTTTACAGGTAATATATATATATAAAAGGTTTTGACTGAGTTTATACAGTCACATTCTTTTATAGATTCTCTCCTCTGCAATATTGTTTTTTTATGTTAAAGCATCCATTTCAGTTCATGGTGTTTATATAAAGGATATTAAGGCCCTGTTATGGCAGTGTTACGTCCTGGTTCTCTCATGGGTTTACGGCTGCTGGGGGTCGGACCCCGAGAGTGGCGTGGCAGGAGTCTGGTATAAAAACATGTAGGAGTCACACAGCAGCCTGCGCACCAGTTCAGGAGCCTGTGAAGGGTTGGCCCGACCTAGCTCCTCCTCCGACTGCGACAGGAAGTCACCCAGCTCTGGGCAAGCCCGGATCTCTGGAATGTTGTAGCCGGTCTGATCGTCACCTGTGAAAGAAGAGTGGCCTCATGATCAGACATCAGTTGAGGAGGAGATAAGGAGCAGTCAGTGACGTCAGAATATGTTATCTGTGAGTGTCGAGGTTGCTTTATCAGAAAACAGAGCAGTCATGGGTATCTTCTTCATATGAAAACAAGAACAAGTCAGTACTGGCACGAACACCAACAGAACATATCTGGGTAATTCTGTAACAAAGAACGGTGCAACAACCACCTCTAATGTTTAGTCTGATCACACTGGTCTACAATGTTTTATAAATGATCTGCTTCACAGATTAAATGTGATCAATGTTATGTATTTTAATCAGATTAATTAAAAACAGATGATGTGTTCCAGGTCTATGATAAAGTGTTCTTCCACATATATGTTAGTTTATGTCCATTTATCCAATAGATGAATAAATGTTCCACTGATAGAACCTGTACAGTCAATGTATGTTCATGTACAGACAGTGTTTGAAGTAGATCTGTAGCT
>JAPQRQ010000022.1:260845-275368 GCA_037367365.1 Apogon talboti | reverse complement strand
AGATAGATAGATAGATAGATAGATAGATAGATAGATAGATAGATAGATAGATAGATAGATAGATAGATAGATGTCACGACTGCTAAACAAAGTTTAAAAACCACTCTCAGGCATTACAAACACCCCAACACAATCAAAAGCTCAGTACAAACACAGATAAAAACAAGTAAAACACATAAAAACCCTAAAAACACAGTCCAGTTAATATAATGTCTTTTGGCTGGATATGATGATCTGGTTTCAAAAGTAAAAGGCCAATATTTATATTGTACATAAGATATGATATGTGACCTGTGGATGGCAGGGGGCCAGTCTTAAATATAACACCAGCACAGCCTATAAGAAAATATTTAGAATGGCAAGAATAACATCAAAATGCACAAGTATCTGAACACTCTCTGACAGAAAAGAGTGCTATTTCTTTGCCCCTCCCCCTTTCTGTATACACAACATCTTTCCCACATGGCAGTAGTGTGTGTGTTTCATTGGTTGTTTGGTAAACACTGAGGTCCATAATTTAGACTTGGTTTCACCTGCTTCCAGGTCTATAGATAACAAATATGGAGCAAACAAGTAGCAATAGGAAAAAAGCCATGGCTAGACAACGCAAGGCTGAAGTCATGATCGCTGGAGAACAGCTCAGGTATGTTAAAGGAGAATGATATCATTTTAATGTCATGTATAAAGTGTGAAATGCTTGGAATATATTCAAGGTTTGAGTTAGACTGATAAAAGGCTGATGTAAAGTTAAAAGACTGTGGCTGATTTGCCCCTCACTTCAAGGCTGAAACTTCATGATGGAAAACTGATCAAGGACCGGCGGTACCACCTGCGGACATATCCCAACTGCTTGGTGGCGCAGGAGCTGATAGACTGGCTGGTGAGCCATAAGGAGGCTCCAGATCGGGCCACAGCCATCAGTCTCATTCAACACCTCATGGACCACGACATTATTCACCACGGTAAGAAGGAAACACAAGGAGAAGCTTCAGCCTCAGCTTCAGCAAGGACATATTAAAGACCACATGGTACACATGGAAATATGTTACTGTAGCACGTAGTTGAACAGTCCCTTATTTCAGGTCTCAGGTGAATGTGATTGTATTTCCCCTTCCAGTCTGTGATAAGAGGCCAATATTCAAGGATGCCAAGCTGCTGTATCGCTTCCGCAAAGATGATGGAACCTTTCCCTTCAACACAGAGGTGAAAATCTTCATGAGAGGACAACAACTCTATGAGCAGTAAGGACACTTGTCTGTGTTTTTGAGGGTTTTTTTACTTTCCAATATTATGAATAAGTAATACAGCAATAAAACCAGAGGGAAGAAGAACTTTTCCTCAAGCTTTGGACTTAAACGGCAATTTCAGGAGCATGTACTTGAGTAGTTCCATTTTCTTCCTCTTTTCCTCCACTACATCTCAGAGTTATAGTTGGTGAGCTTTATCTTGTTCCTGTCTAGTGAAAACCAGGCCTCCCTGCTGCTTTTGGAGATTTGGGATACAGCGATGGATTAGGAGTCCATTAAGCTAAATAAACTCTTTAAAAATTCATTTGGATTCACTGGAAAATGCAGTGTCACAAAGCTAAAAAAACAAAACAGGCCTGTTTTTCTGAGCTCATGAAAAGTTCGGTTTTTATGGTACTCACAAGACAACAGTGCACGACTCCATGGATAAGTAGTTGACAGGAGCTCCACCTTAACCTCAACAGCAGAAAAATGCGACATAAACATTAATCCTGCTGTAAAGGGACTCACACAAACCATTTTACTGCATAGTGATGGCTGTTGTTTCTTATCCTTTACGTGGATGGAATCATGATACTTTGATTCTTTTACTCAATGTTTTAAATAAATGCAGAACTTTTAACATGTAGTTAAGTATTTTCAGTGTGTGGTCTAAGTACTTTTACTTTTAACAAAGGACCCGAATCCTTCTTCCACCACTGCAGACATACTCTGTATACAGTAAACAGCACTTGCTTACTATGACGTGCCTGATCAATGCTTTTAGTGCCCGTCTTTTCAGTCTCATAGGGGACAAGAACTCAATACTGCAGCTGAGAGAGGAACATGGTGTTGCATATCAGCGCGCCTTTCCAGGCTGTCAGCTGATTGACTGGCTCCTTCAGAATGGAGAGACTGAGAGCCGGCGTCGGGGACTAGATCTGTGCCGTGCGTTGCATGAGCATGGCATCATTCAGCACGGTGAGAGAAATCCTCATTTCCCCTTTGAAGTATGGTGCTAAAATGAAATGTCGGCTGTCGGTTGGAGGCCAGCTGGGACTTCTGCAATCTACAGTAAACATACTCTTTATGGTCTTGTGGAAAATTCCCATTAAGTCTGAAAAATGTCGCCCTTTTTTGTGTTTTCTCTTGCTACTAGTGGCAAAAAAGCATGATTTCTTTGACAGCGGACTACTCTATCAGTTCTGCATCAATTTTCGCCGCCGCCGCAGACTATCTGAACTGTTGAATGAAAGTGAGCAAGACAATGAGGGGGCGGTGGTGTCAACTAAAGAGGAAACCCGTCATGAGAGTCCATTTGTGCTGCGTAAAAACTCACCTCAAGAAGAGAAGAGTGGTTTTCAGTCTGGTAAAAAACAAAAATAATCTGGATTTTATATTTACTATACTCTTTGCTGTAATGTTTACTTTAACATAACAAACTCTCTGCATAATTCAATGACAGTGGGGTCACGACAGGACTTGAAACAGGTTACCAGTGGACGTCGAGGCAGCTTGAACTCCCTGAAGCTTCATCCTGCTGAGTTTCCTCCTCTGTCCTCAACCTCAGTGGTCAGATGCAATCCTAAATCCGGCAAGTGTCAATAGTCATCTGACAGGAGTTTCAAAACTCAGTACTGAACATCCACTAGATTTAGGCCTGTACTTCAATACTGCAGTGGTAAAAGTATAGAAAAACAAATAAAATCTTCTATTGATGTTGCAGTACTCAGAAGAAATTTCACTTGTGAAGAGATACTGGCTCCTGGTGCACCCTTCATCAAGAAAGTGTTAACGGTGAGTCCATAAATGATTCAATAAGTGATAATATATAGGTAATACTGACATACTTTAATTCAGTATTAACATTTTAAAAAAAGTATAGTAGTCAAAATCTCAAAGTAGGTCATGACATTAACAAAAACACCCAAAAGGTGGTCTTCTGTCTATAAGACCAGTGCGTATTTCCTAGAAACCATGTAAAACTTTCTTTAATCAGACTGGTCTTTATAGCATTAGAAAATGGACAGTGCCTCTTACAGCCAGGCTTATCAGATGGATCTGAAGTGAACATTTATCAAACCCATATAATTTAGTGGAGTATCGACACACGTTTGAGTTAACTATGACTTATCATTTCTTAATGATCAAGCATGTGTGAAGTAAAAACATAAAACAGTGACTCGATCATGACAAAGGGATTCACAGTACACCCTACATTCATTCATCTACGTCACCATGAGTCATAAGGAAGGATCTAAGTGCATCATTAAATGATATGAAACTATTTATAATCTGTAATCTAACGGAACCTAACTAGACTTTGGACTTTTGTTACACAATAAACAAGTGTTTCCTGTTGTAACTGAGGCTGTATGTACCATATCCTCCCCAGGTGATAGGGGATGTCCTGGGCTGGGGCTTTGTCATCAGAGGGGCCTCTCCCTGTTATGTACAGGCTGTTGACCCTGGAGGCCCCGCAGCAGCTGCAGGGGTGAAGGTGAGACAATGTCTGGTCATATACTGAACTGTCACAACACTGAAGAGAAAATAACGTGCATTTCACAGTTCATCAAAACAACTAATTGCTCAGTAGAGCCGTGTCATTGTCTTCAGGTGCAGCAGTTTGTGTTCCAGGTAAATGGACAGTATGTTCTGCACCTGGACTACAGGAAGGTGACCAGACTGGTGATGACAGGACCTCGCACTATTGTCCTGGAAGTTATAGAGCCACTGGAATAAAGTTCTTGCTATGTTTCCTCATTGATTTATGGAAAACAAAAATGTAAATGTGTATTTGTAAAACAAATAAACGAAATGTTGCTGCTGAGCCCCTGTATTTCACGAGCCTTACATAGTATTGTTGATGTGTGCTGATAAAATACGGTATGAATGCATCAGCCCCCTCCTGCAGCCGCTTCCGTTTTTTTTTTTTTTTTTGTCCTCGCCATTTTGGATTGAAGTTGGCTCGAATAGCAACATAGCGAAAACTAGCAGGCCATTCTGCACCCACCGTGAGTTTAAGACATACAGAACTACTCGCTCAGAGGATACCGGGTATTCCCAATAGTCACTATCTTTGGACTATGTCTTTTTCATAAAACGAGCATCACTTTATCCAGGATACCGATCGTCCTCTGCAGCTAAGCATCTGTGACTGCTAACTAACTAGCCTGTTAGCTGAGGCAGCGCCGGCTCAGTCTGTACGCCCCGGGCAAACAGTTAGCCTCTTTGTTAGCGATTAATCTAGTGAGGCGACCTGCTTGAAGGTTGTCTTCACACGGTGAGTAAATCTGTTTTTTCGACTGGTCACATATTCTCATAACCAACCTAACTGGTTGTGTAGTTTAAGATAGCTGTGATCCAATGAAAACGGCTAATGTTGGCTAATATGCCAACGCTAGCCGCAAAGCTAATAACGTGTAAAACACTGACCACGAGAAATACCATTGGCTTGATCCAAAATTGTTCATCAGCCAAGGCTGGAAATGTGCTTCATATTAGCGCTCCTCATTTCACAAATGGAATTTCACATGATGCATGTCCAAACAGTACCGGACCACGCAGGAACTGGCGCCTTTCACATGTACATGACTAATTAATGGTCAATATGTTGGCAGTGAACTACCAAACATTAGAGCTGAAATGAGTACCATCCGTCTATCAAATTAAAAAGTCATATGATTATGTTAAGCAGTGACCTCGTACATCAGTAAAACCCATTCTACTAAGAAAATATTCAGTTTCACATGGCATTTAACCAACCTTAAACTAACCATAAATGTATTATGTGTTCCTTAGGAGCAATGTATCAACTCCCAGTTAACAACATCTCAAGAATCAGGAGAGCCAGGAAGCAGGTGAAAAAAGCTCTTGGAGACATTGGCCTTGAGTTCTGCCAGGAAGCTGCAAAGGTGTGTATCTTAAATTTGAAAGTGTTGATGGTTTTGGTGGAAGCATATTTAGGTGTTTGTCTTGTAAGTTTTCCTTGAGAATCTATATAGAACATAATTGTTTTTCTCTTTCATTTAAAATTAGATCATTGCTAATGATTGCATTGTCATACGTGTGATCAAACATGCTAGGATTTCTGTAAATTATCTTCTTCAAACAGGAATTTGATGAGTTTTGCCCTGATGAGCAGCTTGTAAAGGATAGTCTTTACCTTGACATCTCTGCATGGGATCCATCATCCTCCAAAACACAGGTAAATCTTACTGCAGTATTCAAGACCTCTTCAGTTGCTAATGTAGAAATCAAATTCTTTGTCGTCATGACACTGTTCTTTCCTAATGTCTCCATAGGAATACCGATCAAAGCCGTTTTGCTGCTCAGAGTGTTCCTTTTCATCCAAATACTACTCAGGCTACAAGAATCACTTCCGCAATGTACACAGGGAAATCTTTGAAGACATTCTGCTCAATTGTCCATACTGCACATTCACTGCAAACAAAAGAACTATGGAGACTCACGTTAAGATATTCCACCAAGCCAGAGCATCACATCCCAGTTATGGGAAGTATCGAACCACACAGCAGACTGCACTTAAACAGAAGGATAAGGCATTTCTTGATAGAGCCAGACAGATGGACGGTGTGGAGAGAGCAATGTACTATTGCAAAAAATGTACATTTCGAGACTCACTCTACAATGTTGTTAGAAGACACATCTACAGAGAACATTTTCAGCACATTGTCTCTCCATATCTTAGTATGGTTCCTGAGTCATCTGTCAAAAATGGTGCTAGTTCTGTCAATGGTAACAACATCCTCTGTAAATGCTGCCAGTTTTCCACTCGTAGTTATGAGGCATTAGTGCAGCATGTTGTCGAGTACCACGAGCGCATTGGTGCTCAAGTAACCACCATGATTGGACATGCTAATGTAATGGTCTCTAGGGCTCAAGCTATGCAAGCAGTATCCCAGAAAGCCCCCCTAATCATTAATAGGGCACAAACACTTCCATCTGAGGCATCAGCAAAGCCAGTAATTGGTTATTTAAAGCCAATGGCTCCTGTCATTAAAAATCATTCCCCCATAGCAGCTCTACAGATGCGTGGCACAGTTACTGGCAACACTTCTTTGGCTGAAAATAATACCACTGGTGTAAACACAGCCCAGACACAGAAATGGAAGATATGCACAGTTTGCAATGAGCTTTTTCCTGAAAATCTTTACAGTGCTCATTTTGAAACTGCTCACAAGGCAAAGAAAGTCTGGGCAATGGCCAAATACATCATGAAAATCCACAACTTTACCAGCAAGTGTTTGCTTTGCAACCGCTATCTGCCCAGTGATACGCTGCTGAACCATGTGCTGATCCATGGACTCACCTGTCCACAGTGTCACTCTGCTTTTCACAGTGTTGAAAAACTGATTGAGCATGGAAAGCAGGCTCACTCCGGCGACTTTGTCGGCCCCCCTGGTGCATCACCTTTAACCTTTGATCTCACTGTCAAACAGGATAAATCCAGTAATGTGCAGCTGCTTGTACTAACTTTTAACACAAAGGATACTGTCAATGGCCAAGATGATTCTGTACAAGGACATAATAGTGTTGTATCTCCAGTTAAGTTAACACCTCCCAAAATGATCGAGAGAAAGAACCAGCCTCTGGTTAGAAGTATGATGCCATCACCACTGTCTGGTGAAGGTGGGGTTGGGAAGACTTTGTGTCCCCTGTGTTTCACCATCCTCAGAGGTCCCATCGCTGATGCTTTGTCCATGCATCTTAGGGAGCGGCATCAAGTGCTCCAAACAATGCACCCTGTTGAAAGAAAGATGACATACAAGTGCATTCATTGCCTGGGAGTGTATACAAGTAACATGGTAGCCTCCACAATCACCCTGCATCTTGTGCAGTGCAGGGCTGTGGGAAGAAACCAGGCTGGCCTAAAGTCTCCCTTAACTCTTAGTGCATCTGGGGTTGGCGTACTCAAACGACAACTTCCAATGCAGACCACATTTAATGCCAAGAGGCTTCATCTGAGCAAGGACTTGAAGGCAGCTTCTATTGCAGTTGGAAATCAAGCACAATCTGGCCTTGTCCTGGATCCTACCAGCTTTGAGCACAAAACGTATGAGTCGAGAAAAGAGTTCCTGACGACATACTTTAACCAGTGCCCGTACCCTTCTGCTCAGGAACAGGAGAAGCTGTCTTCTAGTCTGTGGCTGTGGAAATCAGACATTGCTAGTCACTTTGCAACCAAGCGAAGGATGTGTGAGAGACATTGTCAAACAGCCAAACTTTCTGTGCTGCTCGGGTTTAACATGGATAGTCTCAAGCGAGTTAAGCATGACTTGGTTTTTGAAGAGAGAAGTAGTAGTGCTCTATCAGTGCAGCAACCTGCAGAAATCAAGTCACCTACTCTAAACACAGACCAAAAAAAGCAAGGTGAGATGCTAAACTGTACCTTAAAACTTAGCACATGCACAGAGACCATTTCCATCGACTCAGACAGTGAACCAGAAACAGAGAGCCCTGCTCAGAACGGCAGCATCGAGACCATTCAGCATAATATAGAAGAGACAAAACCTGAGGCTGAAGGGAGCCAGCCTGTGGAAACAGATGATCCCAGACAAGAGAGCTCATTAAACCCAAACACTTGGATGGCGGCCTGTTAGTATCCCCGCTTAGCAGTTTGCCTTGGCTAAGTATCAGGTCAGTAAATATGCACATAATAGAAAATAAGATGTAGGTTCACTGGCAGGAATGAGTAAAACTTTGGTTCAAATGACAACCTTGAGTTACTAAAATACTTAAAAAGGAGAAAAAGTTACAGTGTGGCGTATTTGACTGTATATACTTAAATTGTTGTTTGTCTTCATGCACTCTGTTACTCACTGGTTTACTAAGACAGGAGTTATGACACCATTCAGCCAGCCTTCCCTCCATAGTGTTTTTTTCCTCTGCCGTGATGAACTGTATTCTATTGTTATTTCACATTTAAAAAGTGTAGGATATGCTTATGTACACATTTTAATAAAAACCTTTCCTAAATACTTCAGTCTTTGTTTTTGTACATGTGACATATCTCATGTGCGATTACTGGATCACCTGGAATTGTTCATAGAAATACAGCAGTCCTTCAACTTGACTTTTTGGTGATATTTTTATGTTTTGGTTTTTTTTTCACCATTAAATCATCTTAACTTCAGTTTAGGTGGTGTGAGACTAAACAGTTTTTTTCTTTGTGTAGGTTGTAAAGCACACATGTAATTGTGTCAGCCCAGAAAAAAACCTGATATCTTCACAAGTCATATATTGGACTAGTCTTAAGGTTTCACTGCTTTGTCACAGTGGTCTAGTAATTATTTCCAAAGCTAGTGTATAAAAAGGGTCTAAACATAATCAATGCAAAGTAAAGTAATGGAGGACCATGACGAATATTAAATAAATATATTGAAATAAGTGTAGCTTTCTTTTTTATTGCAGATAAACTTATGAAAACTGTATTCAGAGTCAAATTTTAAGTTTTTATGCATAAAACTGACATTCATTTAATAGCCTATACCCCCCAAAGTGAAAGAAATGCAATTCAAAATTATTAAGGTCATTGCCCAGCAGCAACAATGCTTACAAAACTTCTTGGTTTTGAGATGGAGACGTGGAGATTCTGCTCTCAGAAAGAGGAAACTATTCATCACTTATTTTTGTCTTATGCAATTACAAACAATTTTTGAAAAGACACAGTAGATTGGATGAAAATTAAAATGGATGAAGTAACTTACTTGCAGAACAAGTAATATGTGATAAGAATAATTTCCCAGCGGAACTCTTCAGGATTTGTAACATAATTATTATGGGTAAACACCACATTCACAAACGTAAATGGCAAAATAAAAATCCATCCCTTAGTGTGTTGAAAATTGAGCTAAGAGCGTTGTTTTTGTCTTTGTCACTCCTAAAGGACTCAAACGAAAATATAACCCTCTTATGTGAAGATATTTCTAAATATCTCTTACTTTAATAACATGCACTTTTGTGTATTTTCGTTTCTCTATACATATTAGTAAATAGTGAATAAGAAGCTTCGCTAGTTGCTTTTTTCTTTTTTTATATATTGTCCTACATTGTTCTGTGTGTACAACATAATTTGTATATCTCACATCGTGAGTTTTGTACATTTAAAGATGTAAATGAAGTAAAAAGCCTAAATTTTTCTGTCAGTTCGCTGTCCATTACACTTCCGGTCCATCTCAGAATCTGATTGGTCCAGGGCTGTGAAGAAGTGGGACTTCCGGTTGATAGAGTAGCAGAATTGGCCAACCGCCAGCGTGCATCTCTGCCCAGGCCACAGAGTCTGCAGCTGCAAAAATGTCCGTATTGTGTCTGCATTCACAACTGCAGATTTTAGTAACGACGTAGCTGCAAGTTCAGAGAGGAAAACAGCGTTTGTGCAACTGTAAGTATGATGTCAGCTGTGATTGGTTCAGTACGCTCCAGTGGATGTTTGTTTTTGTTTGTAAAGCGTTTCCCATGGACTGATAGAAGAGCTAGTTAGCACATTTAGCTAAATTTGGTAGACTACGTGATTTGCAGCCTTAGCTGTCATCGATAGCAGGATGACATTCAGATCCACGGATATGGCTTGATGTTAGTGTGTATTATTTTCATCATATTGCCCAGTGGTTCACATCGCTGTAAGAGTTTGTTTAATGCTCATTCTGTCACTAAACGGGGACGGTTTTCTACTCCTGTAGATACACATCCAGTGACATTAGCTCGTTCATGGTATAAGTTAACGCTGACTGAGCTGCACAGAAAGTCAATTTATATTCTGTAATTCTGTTAGTTTATTTATTTGTTGAAAGTTTTAGGCTCCCTTCAGGTCCTTGTAAAGTTTTAAATTGAACTGCATACGTAGTAGGCCCGAGTAGTAACTAAATAGTCTGAAATGTGAATCTTTGAGGTCATAACTGACATAAATTTTGTATTTTAATCTGGTAATGGTATTCTTTTCTGTTTTCATTCGAATATATTTATATCTCTGCCAGTTAACTCGAATGCCTACTGTCTAAAGTTTCCTTTTATTTACCACTTACTTGATGGGAAAATGTGGATTAATGTAACGCACTCTAATGACTATATTTCTGCATATAAAGCTTCTTCTGCATTAGACCACATTTATACCACTTTGTATTAAGCTGCAGTGGGAGAAATCCAACGACGATTAGTCCTAAACTTAATCTTAAATATGGATAAAAATGATCCCAAATGGTCATAAAAAGCATTCCATTTAACAGTCTGACTCCTGTAGACAGTGTGGATTTTCCTTGAACGTGCATCTCTACACCAGGTTCAGTCTCCCCATACTTTTCTAAAGGTCTTTTCTGATGTTTTTACCATATGCATGGTCCTATTTCTGTGGCAGGCAAATTCCATATGAGGTATTTTCATACATGTAGGGGTTTTAAACAAATTAACAATCCTTTTTTTCAGACAATAGATTCTGAACATATCCTCTACATTTCTGTGTCCACTGTTCAGTCGAACCCACCAGTGGTCTGTCTGAAATGTGTCTCTGCACTAAGGTTTCACAATTTTGTGAGAAAGTCATATTGCAGTTGTTGATGTGAATATTCTTTTTAGTTTAGTGCTTGGTTATTTAGGAGGTTTATATTTTTTCCTATCAAAACATTTAAACTTAAACTAGTATTTAAAAAATACAAAAACATTTATTAAAATGAAGTGACTTTCACACGATGGCTCTCTGTCCTGTTTATTTAAGAGAGAAAAAAATATCACAGCAGCTTTTTGCAATCTTATACATGCAGAGGCTGATATTACAATTTTGAGTTGTTTAACTTTTCATCTCTACTCTTCTGCAGGACAACTTGTCATTTAGGTTTCCAACATTTTGGTTTGCTGCATAAATCTGAGTGCTCTTGGGTGAAATGTTTTCATTAATGTTTCACAGATGGATGCACCAGGCTTGAAGTTGAAACTAAACTGATTTTATGCTCCAGTTTTGCAGCTAAAAACATCAGGGCTTTAAATCTTAAATCCAAACATTTTAGGAACTTGCTTTAAATGTTTTTGGATATTTATAAATGTATAGACTCCTCCTCTGTGACAGCCACTGTTTTATAAAAATTATTAAAAAGGTGAGTGAGCTACATTCACTAATGGTTCTCTCATCACTGTGACCACAGGCCTGTAGTGAGTGGACTCAGTCCTGCAGACACCACCCTGCTGCCCTAAATACTGCAGCCAAACATAATCCTCAACAAATCCATTATTGAATGTTGTTACAGTTTGTTTTATACAAACTGAGTTCAGTCAGAGCACACGCCTTTTTATCTGGAAATTATTTACCTATTATATTGTCTTATTATTGTATTGTATAAAACCTATGAGCTATCTGAGTTTGATGTTAAATGTACTGTATGTATCTCTGCACTTTGTCACTCACTTTAGCTCAGAGGGTCAGACGTTTAAAAGATTAAAACTATTTGCAGCACAATTGTAGGACTTTGCACGATTCCTTGAACTTAATTGAAGTTCTCTCACCATTGTCTTTTTATTATTATTTTCCCTAATCAATGTAATGAGCTGGTTAATGTTCTGGATTCTGTGGGAGATGATATGGAACCCACTGACCCATGTGAAAGTATTTGCGAAGTAATTGCACAGCCATCATTAGTGAATGTGCATTTCTGTTTCCAGTTTCTGTTTCCAGGCCAATGTGAGATTGTGCAGAATGGCAGGAGAAGCTGCAGGGTCTGACTAGGCTGGCTCAGTGTTGGTGGTTTACAGTGTGGAAATAATGTCGCACAGTAACAGAGAGCTAGTGGAGTTCTTCATATGCTACAAGCTGTCTCAGAAAAACTACCCGTCCTCTCTGCTGAGGCCGGATGATGCCAGGACTGAAGGAGACAAGGCCAACACCACCAGTTCTAATGGCCTGCTGGCAAACAGTAGGAACGGTGCCGGACAGCCGGCGGTGTCGCTGCCCCCACGTGGTGACTTAGACGCTGTGAAGGCAGCACTTCAGGACTCTGCTGATGAGTTTGAACTGCTCTATACGCAAGCATTTAGTGACCTGTCCTCACAGCTCGACGTCACTCCTGACACCGCCTACCAAAGCTTTAAAAGTGTCATGGATGAGGTGTTCAAGGACGGGGTCAACTGGGGGCGTATAGTGGGCCTGTTCGCATTCGGAGGAGTCCTATGTGTGGAATGTGCCGAGAAGGATATGAGCGACCTGGTTCCTCGAATCGCTGACTGGATGACCACGTACCTGGATGAGCACATCAGCCCGTGGATCGAGAGCGCAGGAGGCTGGGTGAGTGGAGATGTGGCTCAGTCACACCTGTACGTGACGCAGAAATGACCAACATGTCACACTTTGTATTTCAGGACCGCTTTGGTGAGATCTTTGGGCAAGGCGCCGCTGCCGGAGCACGGAGGTCTCGGGAGACGCTGAAGAGATGGCTGCTGGTCGGAGTGGTGTTGTTAACAGGAGTGCTGATCGGTGTGCTTGTTGCTAAAAAACAGTAAAGGTGCTGCATCTGATTGACCACGGCACACTTTGTGTAACGCTGCGCCAATAAAAAATTGACAAACCTATATAGTTGATGTTTACAAAAAGCCCAGTCTGCTCGTGCACTGACAAACCGTGGATTGGCTGATAGGAGTATCCATATGTAGCTTGGTGAGCTGCTCCACTTCTCACCTGCTTTGTCATGTGTCTTTTATTTTTTTAATTCACAGCACAGATTTTCATTTGTTAATTCTCCTGACTGAAAGTGCTTTAAATGAACCTGATAAGCTAAGAAGGGTAAGTGAAACAGATTCAACTGGTTTGATGAGGCCGAGTACTTCTGTTTTATTTTGTTTCTTTTTGTGTGATTATCCACGGACCAATTTTTATTCCTTCCAGACTGACCGAGAGTGTAAGTTATATTTCCCTTTCACTGTGTAATTATCAGCTCCTTTTGTTGGCTGTACTGGAGTTTTAGGCATGCTTAAGAAAATAAATATATTTATGTTTTTCTTGCGTCTGTATTTTGTTTGTCAAAAAGTGTATTGCATATTAGCACATGGTAATATGGATGTAAAATAATAGTTTGACTGGCAAAGATTAAAATTCCAGGATTTATATGTTTACATAGTTTTACAATTTCAGTTGTAAAATCATACTGCCGTTCCAGTCACCATGTTACACACACCTGCAAGTTAACGTAGCACTTACACTTCCAAAGCAGAAAGACTAAAGATTCTCCAGAATCATAAACACACTTAAACTTAGTTGCCTTGCAACTTAATGAATAAAAACTATTTGTAATGCACTCTGTAAAATGCCCCATTTGTTGTGTTAATCAACCCATCTGACCTGCATGTGTGATGTGAATGTAACAAACACCAAATGACTGTGATCCTAATGCTGCTGGCTTAAAGGCTGTCGCATTTTATACTTGACACTTAGACCTATGTACAATTGGAGGAATTGTGAGTTCTTGAGATGTTGCCCAGCCCTATAGAAGATAAGATAAGACTTTATTGATCCACCATGGGGAAATTTCACAGTTAACAGCACCAACAAACAACACACAAGTGTAAAGAAAAGAGGTAGAAAAAAACACGTGAGAAATGAAATATAAAAGAAAATTAGAAATTTGGTACTTATATAAATAGAGAATTAGAATTTAAAAAACTTCAAATGAAATATTTACATTTTTCCATGGTCATGACTGCACATGTACATGGTGTGATATGGGGGGGTTTACTGTGAACTGTTGTATGTCTGTAGGAGGAATGACCTGTGGGAACACTCCTTCCGCTGGGGGGTAAGAGTCTGGTGTTGAAGGAGCTGCTCAGGGCCTCCACGGTGGGGTGGGAGGGGTTATCCATGATGGATGTCAGCTTTGCTAACATCCTTCTGTCCGCCACCTCCTCCATGGAGTCCAGTGGGCAGCCTAAGACAGAGGGTCAGAGTTAGGGTTAGGTGCAGGGGATAGACGTAGGCTCAGTCTTGTAGCGGCTACGTAATGACGCACTATAGATGGATCACGTGGTGTTAGCAGTAGTGATAATTTGTGTCACCAGTTCACTCGGTGTGTGAATTAGTAGCGAGTGGGTGATGGGGGAAGGTCTACTTTTGCTGACTGCTTCGTATTTTGCCTTTTCTATGAATATGTTCGCTGTTTTGCATTACCTTGAGGACTGTTCATCGCTGGTCTGTGGATTACCTGAACGCCCATGAATTGGATTGTGAGATGTTTTAAAGCCTAGATTCTTGGAAATTCCCGTTTTGATTCTGAATAAACGAACTTTGTTTGAAACTTAGACTGCT
>JAPQRQ010000022.1:208305-233995 GCA_037367365.1 Apogon talboti | reverse complement strand
TACTTAATGAGTATTTTTTGTTATGAGAGTGGAATGAAACAGATCAATAGCCACACCACGAGCTGAGTTTTGGGAAAATAAATTAAGATCAGTGAAAGGCAACCACAGAGAATACTTGATATTTCTGAATCAATAAATCCTGAATAATTCAATTGAAGGATCTCTGGGTGCTTTTTGTTAATACATTGGAGTTGTAAACCTCCCAATCTCATCTAAAAAGGCAACAAAAGAACCTGAAAACAAGTGAAGGTGTCTGTAACAGTACTACTCTTACAGGTACAGCGGGTCCGGGGGCTGGTGTGGACTGAGTAACAGTAGTGATGGCCCTCCCCTGTGTGGTGGTAACTACGCCAGATGCTGCAGTGGTGGAAGCCACTTCTGCGCTGCTAGTACCTTCAGCTCCCTCCTCTGTCTGCTGGGCTGCAGAGAGTGAATATCCAACATTATTAGACTGGACCTAACAAAATGTCTACTGTAGAGTGCACATGGTTAAAAAAAAGAATAAAGGTCGACCTGGGTAAAGAACAGAAGGTAGACTGAAATCCAAGCAAGAATGTTGAGTAAAATCAAATGTCAAACATGGAAAACAAATAGTATTGAGAGAATTCTTCCAAGTCTTTTATCTGGGTATCAGTAGTTCTGTTTCTCAACTGTCAAGTGAAATTCTGAATTGTCACACAAACTGAAATATAACTTTGGCATGTTTACATCAACTGGTCCACTGTGAATGAAATGGGTAGATCGAGTCAACCATTCTACTGACTTTTTTCCTTTGATAAGACCGTGGTATAGTTCGGTGTCCGACCAGTACCAGTACCTACTATCATCTGAGAAGTTGTGGGAACGGCCGATCGGTCATTCAAGTTAAATGGTGCTGAAAAAACTTTTTCTCCCATTAAGCTCTGCTTGAAAAAAAAGGATAACTGTCCAAGCACGTGTAAAACATTTTAAGTCTCTTAAAACTGTGATACTTCTATAAATTTTTCATAAAAAGTTCATTAATGAAAATGTGGCGAATCAAACAGCAGTGAATCATCTGTATGTGTATACCTGAGCCTTCGCCTGTCTCCATGGTGCAGGTGGCAGTGGTGGCTGTGTTGGTGGTCCCAGTCTCATGTGTTTCACAAGGTGGGTTGGAGCAGACCCTCTGGACCAGGCCTGTTGCTGTACTGGTCTGATCACCTCCCATGCTGGAGGTGGCTGTGGACGGGGTGTTGGTAGTTCCTGTCTCATGGGTTTCACAGGGTGGGTTGGAGCAGACTCTCTGAACGGTGCCCGTGTTCTGACCTGCGTTCATGTTGGATGAAGCCTGGGTGGCTGTGTTGGTGGTGCCCGTCACGTGGGTCTCACAGGGCGGGTTGGAACATACTTGCTGAACTCCTCCCATGTTAGCTGAGGCTGTGGTAGCTGTGTTTGTTGTTCCAGTTTCGTGGGTCTCGCATGGCGGGTTGGAACACACACGCACCGCAGACATGTTTGAGGATGCAGTCGTGGCTGTGTTGGTGGTTCCTGTTTCGTGAGTCTCACAGGGCGGATTTGAGCAAACCTGCCCTGGTCCAATGGCTGCAGAAGAGGTGGTGGCTGTGTTGGTGGTTCCTGTCTCATGTGTCTCGCAGGGTGGGTTGGAGCAAACCAGGGTGACAGTCCCAGAGCCCTCTCCAGCTGCTCCAGCTTCAGTGGAGCTGGGCTGCTCTGAGGTGGGTGAAGCGAGGATGGACACAGGTAGATCCTGCACTGGCTGGGCTTCTACTCCACTGGGAGTGGTGATCAGAGTCACCTGTGTGGGCTGATTCTGGGGATAGAAAATCAGTTTCATTGATCATTGAGTCATAAAGCATGTTTTATTTTGGAAACAGCCCCTCTCTGGTTCTTACTTCAATGCACTGACATTGTTGGAGTTTAACAATTAAGACTTTTCATTCCTTAAGGCATAAAATGATTCATTATCCATTCACGTAACATAATTTCAATAATCTACCAATTAGTTTCTGATTAGTCAATTAATTCTTTGGTAACCTTCCCATGAAAGAATAGCTACAATTTATACCATTAATTGTTGAACCCTTTTTCAAACATTTTCTCAAAAATATTTATTTTACATGTATACATTTCTCAACAAGAACATATGTCAGTATAATGTTGATCACAAAAGTCAGATTTCTGCAGCTTAGGCTTAATTGAGAAATGTGGATTTGGTATATTTTATTGTTACTATGGATAAAGTCGGGTCTGATTTACTTCAATGGCTAGTGCCACCTGTAATAAAAATGCACTTGTTACGATTTATCTGCAAAAGATTGTTGAGGGAAAAATAAGCTGCTCCAGACAGTCTTCAGTGAGCTCTCGAAGTGCTTAATTTACATTTTTACAAAGAGAGCTAACCGCAATTTTATTATTTCTCAATTTACAGTATTCACACACTTGAGAATTGGATTAAGGTTTTTGGAGATGGAGTGTCATTTTTCACATGGTTGAGAAAAGCCGCCGATAGAATTGTGGATGATATTACTGTAACATAAAAACTAAAACATGAAAAGCAGTTGGAGACATGATGAGGAACTGTCTGACCTGCACGGTGATGGTGGAGGAGGGCAGTGTTGAGGCAGAAGTCAGGCTGGTTTGGGCAGCTGACACCGTTATGGCAGTCGGGTTGATGACCTGGCTGGACAGGGTAGCTATGGTTCCCAGTGTGGTGATGGGAGTAACCAGAGACGCATTGGAAGTGTCTACAGTTCCTCCTGCCAGACTAGTGGAGACTGTACCAGTAACGGTCCCAAGAGTGGTGACACCTTGGAAGGACGAGAATGTAATAAGAGACAAAAAGCTTAGCATCTTAGATAAACACAAGTCACACTTTACATTAATATTATTGACTAATAACAGTAAATCACTTGAGAACAATAACATCACCCTTACCAGTAGTCCCCTTAACAACCAACGTGGTGACAGTGGGTTTAACAGCAGACACAGTCACTGGTGTAACAAGCCGAACACCACCCACTGTGCTCATGGGCACAGTACGCAAAATTGTTCCTGGCTGCCCAGGGGCACCCTTCAAAACCACCTAGACACAAAATTCAGGATGACCGTCCTTGCATATTACATTCAAGGGTAGAGGAAATGCTGTACAAGAATTTAATGTGCACGCAGTTTACCTGTGTCAGTCCCTGCTGACCAGCTGCAGTAGCAAGTTTGGGCACTGCAGTAATTATTTTACCAGGTGTTCCAGTGGTCATCACCTTTGTGGTAAGGATTGTGATAGGCGTTTTCATGCCTGCACTGCTCGTCACACCTGTACGGCCATAAAAAAAATGAAATAAATATTTATTATCTGTCAAGACACACTACGCTACAATTAGACTTTGGTTGATGTGCAGCTGCAAACTATTACAACTATGTCAGTGGTGCTTTACATGAACCATTTCATCACCTAGAACCCAAACCAGGTGGAAATCAAAGGAAAAGACATCATCTGCTTCAGTGTTGTTTGAGCTCATTCAATTGTTAACATAACTGATCTGTTCAGTTTAATGTCATAATGTGTCAGCTGTACAGAGTAAACTGAACTGAGTTTGTACCTGTAGCTCCAGGTTGGGTCATGATGGCCGACATAGGGATGGTCTTAATGATGGTGGTGCCCTGCTTAGTGGTGGTAGGTGAGACGCCGCTGATGTTGAGGATAGTAGGCTTGTTTCCTGTGCCTCCTGCCTGGGAAGTGGTGATGATGGTTGTGGGCTTGCCATCTGCAGAGGTCACCAACTTCAGGATGGTGCCAGCTGGAAGGGGACCCTTTGTCTGAGGAGAGAAGCACACATTATGCAAACTGCTTGTAGAAAGCCATCTAGTGCCTGTCTCAGGAGTTTTAAGCTACCTCCTGTTTTTCCTGCACTCATGCAGATAGCTGACCTGTATGATCTGTGTGAGAGGGTTAGTGGAAGCCTGGCCTGTGACAGCTGATGTCTGCACTGGCTTGGTTTGTACCACAGACATCATCTTGCCAAGGTTGGAGATCTGCCGACATAGGAGAGAGACTCAAGTTCATGAGTCACCAGAAAACATCGGACAGCACAGGGAGTTCAGTGGAAAGATGGACCACTAATGAGGTGGCTCTATGTATCATTCCAGCCCTAACAGACCATCAGCCATGCAGATCACTAACATCATGCCCCCTGTTTTCTTAATACAGTTCTCCAACAGTCACTGAAGGCCAACCTTTACTCCCTCCCCACTGGTTTTGACTCAAGAGCATCCTGTCACTGTCTTGTGACATAAAAAAACAATACACACCAAGTGTGAAAGGCCCCTTAGAACGCCTGAAATTTACAGCATGCACACGAAAGCACTAAAGGGTGCCCTCAGAGTTGTTTCAGAGTATTAAGATGGGCAACGTTAAGTCCATTTTCTTACCAGAGTTCCACTGCCCCCCATGGTGAGGGGACTCTTAACCAGGGTGATGGTCTTGGTGACTCCTCCCACCACAGTGGTTACTACTTGAGCCTGCTGGGCCACTGTAACAGCACCCGACTTGTGGACAGTAATGATAGGCCTGGTGGTGGTAGGAGAAGATGCAGTTGCTGTGCCCACCTGGGCAGCAGCAGTCTTCAGCATCCGAGTGGCGGGGTTGCTGACCTATAATCACAATGATTTGTTTTTCTTAACAGGTAACATTTGACTTGCTAAAAATAAAAGAAACGAGAGCTCAATGAGATCTATACCATTACTGGAGAAGCCACTTTCACTGTGGTTGTGCCAGGGGAAACCGCTACCGTTTTGAGTATGGTGGCACCTGCAGGAACATTGAGGACAGTGCCAGCTGAGGATGGTGGGATCTTCTGTGTTGCTGCTGCAGCTGCAGCTAAAGCTGCCATTCCACTCATCTGAGGACTGCTGCCAATTGGCTGAAAACAGAAAAGTTAACAAACGTTGAATGCAGCCATTTCGTTGGTGGGTTCAATTGTAACACAGTAAAATGAAGATAAATAGTTTGTACCGATCCTTGAGTGGTTTGGGCAGGCACAACCATTCGGACACCAGGGGGAAGGGATGTTACAGTGACAGGGGATTTCCCAGGCTGACTGGGTCGAACAGTGACAACAGATGCACCTGTTGAAGACTGTTGAGCTGCAACCTTCAAAACGGCTGTAAAAGAAGAAAAACAATCACAAGACTTGCAAAAAGATTGTAGTAATGTAAAGAGAAAGGCAGATATTTTACGAGAGAGGACTCTCTTCCTTTATACCGGTCTGTGGTAGGTTCTGAGCAGTGGGTGCTGCAGCAGCAGGTGCGGGGCTCTTCGGGGAGTTAACTGGCTGGGATGGCGTTGCGCTCATGGCTGGCGAGGCTGCAGCTGGAGTTGCTGGGATGTCATACTTCTGTAGCTGTAACAAGTAGGTGTCAGCGGTGGAGACAGCGCCCCAGCTCACCTCCAATGAGTTTGTGTTGGCACGGACTAACTGCACCCTGGCAGGTGCATGTGGCCGTTCTGAGGGTGAAGGGGAGAAATTTTGAGTTAAAAACTGACAACCTGAACCACTCGAATTACTTTTAATAACAGAAATCAGTCTGGGTTAAGAAACTTACCAGTTTCCAGGTACCAAAGGTCTTTACAACACACTTGGTTGTTCCAAGCTTTTCGATAACCATCACGACCGCTCCAAACATAGAGTCTGGAGTTGATTGCCACAGCACAATGGCCAGCACGGGCCCTGGGGATGTTGTCCTCCAGAGTATCCATCAATACTGTCTCCCAACACATAGTGTCTACAGACAAAAACACAACAGTGAACCCAAATACAACCACACCATTTTGTTCTGAAATCTACTGAAATAAATAAGAAACTTAGACATACCAAGATTTAGACAAGCAAGAGTATTTGTGCACTTCCACTCCTTCTCATGTGTAGCCACTTTGACATCATCCATTACCAAAGGAACCCATCCTCCAAAAACATACATCCTGTACAGAGGAATTTTTTTTTTTTTTTTTTAATCAAAAGTAAGATGTGCTGACTACACACTAGCTCTTCCACAAATATTTCAGAAAACAACCATATTTAATTTGTTATTGGCAAGGTGCAGTAGCTATCTCACTTGTTTGTTATGGTGGTGGCAGAGTGAAGACTCCTGGGGAGCGGCGCTGTGCCACTTACTGATGGTTTGTTCCATGTCAGGGTATCTGAAGACACAAACAAACATTAGGTTCTAGTAATTCCAGTTGAGGAGCCTGATATTAGCTATTAGACCAATTCTACCAATACTCAGCAAACATTCATAATGGCACAGATTTATCAGCTAAACTCTTTAATTGCTCCATTCAGCATTGCGTATCAAAGTTAAACAAAGAGGCCACATATAGATGAATGAAGTTGGGAAAATACAGTGATAGCAAAACTTTAACATAACACACACACAAGTTTTAATACCTTCCTAAAAGAATGCACTTTTAACCACAACGATACTCAGTGTACATTGTGAGAGTGGATATAAAATAAGAGTACCATCTTAAAAGGAATAACAGGTCTTTATAACTTCAGTTGTGTTTTGTTAAGAGACATACCAATATCAAGAGTCCACAAATCTCCAAGACGACAACCACTCATCCCGCCATAGATTATCAAACGAGATTTCCTGCTGGCCTTTTCCGTGTATACCACGGCAGTGTGGCTTTCACGTGGAGGAGGTAGAACTCCATATGTAATTGGAATATCCCATCCTACCACACTGGACCCCGCACGTAGCTCGAGTGTGTACAAATCATTCAGGTATCTGAAGATGAAAAACTCATTAGTCATGCTCATTTTAAGTTTTTATTCATTGCACCAGTGGTGAACCAGAGTGGAACCAACTGTAAAAACATCTGTACCTGGGAATGTTGTTTTTTGGATCCTCACTGTCATTGGCCAGACCACCAAACAGGTAGCATTTGTTGCCCACCAGGGAAAAACTGTGGCCAAGGCGAGGACAGGGAGGGGGGCCATTCTTCGGGTTTTTAGCTTTCAACTTCTTCCATTCCCATCTGCTAGCCTACAATTACAATATTTCAATCAACATCTAATCAGCTAATTGGGACTGACAGGAATGCAAAGCAAACAAATCACAAGTTTGTCTTTGTTCTCATCATCTAATTGTGATTCATCTCAAATTTGCCTTTTAAAAAAATTTTTTTTTTACAGATTATGCCTTCCTATTTTTAATGTGTGTGTCAAATCTGGATCAGATTCCACACATCACCATTTAAAAAATGTAAAATGATCTTAAATAACCAATTGTAACTATTACATACTTCCACTCATCATATCATAAGTTACCTGTAGTTCATAGAGATCATTGCTGTACTTTCCATACTCCACCATTCCTCCAAACACGAGCAATCTTGTGCCATCACAAACAAAACCATAGGCAGCACAACCAGGAGGGATATCACCACGGACTGCTGGTATAAACCACTGGTTTGTTGCTAGAAATTAGGACAATAATGACAAATTATTGGAAATTTATGCTATGAGTCAAACAAATATGTTATTATAAAATAACAATCTTAAAACAACTATCTTACTTGCATCTAATCTACATATGGAAGCAAATAAATCAGATTTGCATAATTTGAATGTCTTCATTGGTTTATTTGCAAGCAGCTGAGGCAGAGGATATGCTTAAACAATCATCATCATCCATTTTATTTTAGCCCGCCTTTTTTAACGAGCATTAAGAATACTTGTCCAGCAGAGGGGGCCAAATTTAATCATAGGCGGTTCTGCTCGGCCTGCTGAGGCCTGTACAAGACTCGGTTCTGCACATCACGAATCGGTCTTAATAAATTAAAAGTAAGTCTTATAAGAAGAGGTAGTATTAGAAATTATTCTGTATAAGCTTTTCACTTTTGCATAGCATTTTAACAGATCTATATTACTGTATCAAACAATAGGTTAAGTTCTACATTTTAAGTTAATCTCACCAGTGTTGTATACATGTAATTCATCCACTATCCCTTCGTTTCCACCGCCAAAGACAACCATAAGCTCCTTTATAGCCACAGCTCTGTGTCCATGTCTGGGCCGGGGAACAGGACCGGACCATCCGAGGACCCGTTTCCACCGCGGCTGCAGAACCGACGCCGTGGTTCCAGACACCGCGGAGCCAGGAGCAGACATGACTTCTGTCGGGGGGAATAACAAAACATCATTTGTCTGAGCTGCTTAAGCGATCATGGCATTTCGATGGCAGAAACACAAGAGCAGCATCTAACTTGGGACTGTAGTTAACTTGAAAAGCAGTTGATACGGCCATAGCAGCTGAGAAGCTTAACTGTTAGCAATTAGCTTCGTTTAATAAATACATAGACTCCGACACATAAAAGTGAATAAAGCTTTCAAGCAATTGCTGGCCCCTTGTAAAGCAACTGATACTTATGTTGTTCGAGGAAATAAAATGAAATCTATCCAGCATGCAAGTTTTCTTTGAGTTTGTTTCTAACCATTGAATTTCAATCCATGGAAGCAGCCATCTTGCAACCAAACAAACCCCCGCTAACGCTACTGCCAGTCTGAAAAATGGCGGAAGCGAATGAACAAGGAAAATACCCGAAAGCCTACTAACTACATTAGCAAAATAACGTGTATCAATAAAAGCAAATTCAAAGCATTATCACTGAGCCAGCAAACCGGACATACACGCCGTTGTAATACATACTTCATCCACAGTTTAAACCGTTAGCAAGAGTCGGCTATTTTCATGCCTCTCTGGGAGTCGCCATATTGTAGCTAGCAAGCTAGGCAATCTTTGCAATCCATTTAAAGCGAATATTAATGTTAGAAAAATGTCCAAATCATACTTTGACAATTGCAAGTTTTGCCAAAAGCACATTTCTGAACTCTCGTCGAACAAATTACTAAAATATTCAGTGTTTTTGGACACCATCGCAGTATTTATATAGCTTCAAACATTAGCTACATTCCGTTAGCACTAGCTGCTAGTTGCTCAACCTAATTTGCCGATGCTAACAGCGTTAGCAATACGTTTGACATCTGTCAAAGCGTCGCCTAATTTTACAATTAAATGCAATGTAATTTCATGGTATTTTGGTATGCATCATTTACCTGACACAAAACCAATTGCAACAACACTCCGAAATCGTAGCTAAACAGAGTTTAACTGCATAAACAAAGTGTTATTATGTTTCATGCCGTCTCTGGAAGCAGCCATCTTTTCGACAATCGGCCTACTTCTATAGATCCCACAAGAAAAATGGCCGGGCGGCTTGCCACAACAAAACATGACAACCCCCAAAAGGCGTAATTATTTTAGAATTTCACTTACTTATTTCGATGCAGTGATTGCAAAAACACTGGTAGGTGGTCTTATCTCGCGGCAATAATCCAAATTCATTCGATTTGTGAAGAAGTATTTCCTCTCATGCCTGCCTGGAAGCTGCCATCTTCTTGACAACCAGAGGCGGAGGAAAATGGAAGAGAGCTGGCGTCACCCAAAGTAAACATGGCGGCAGAGACCCGCTCGCTGACCATTTCGGATCTTATCGCATATGTATTTTTTTGTTATGCGCCTCTGAAAATCGGTGAAACATAGCGTGCTTAGTGAAGTGCTTCCAAAAACTGTTGAAATCTCTGCAAAGTAAACATTTGATGAGTTTTTGCAATTTACAACAAGTTGTCTTATATCGCGGGGCTTATTGTCCCTTACTAAAGATGGCGACATCCGTACAGGAACCTCTTTATTTCAGGATTTTATGGGGAAGCTAACTTTATCTCGCCCCAGACCTACTTAGATATTACCACACTTAGAGAATAATAGTGCAGCAACACTAATTTACAGATTTAGCGCTCACATAAATAAAACTGCCACGCCCACATTTACAATGCGTGCGCCCTCTACTGACACAAGAGCCCTAACTGCGCACATAACTTAGTCGAAAAATAATAAATTGTATATACACAGTGTATTCAGCATAGGCAGAGTTGTATTTTCGAGGCTCTTGATGGTCATGTCAGAGTTACTACTTGAGATAAATTCAATTTACTGTACAACAGTATATGCTCTGAAAACTTCACATCTGGAAAATCTATAAACTTCTGTCCCATGGGAGAGCTTTGATTGCGCAGATACAAACCTCTTTCCCGAGGTATTTTTTAAACTAGTTTCGCCAATCTACATAATAGAACAGATGTGTGAATCAGCCTAGAATTTAAGATAAATGTCATAAAATAAGGACCATTAATATTTGGAAATTTGGTTATTCAGACACAAAGTAGCAATAATGAACTCAAATGTGTATCGCTGATATATTTTCTAACATATATTATAAATTTTATTCTGAATTTCCATATGCTATTGTTTATGTGTATCCTCTTGTGCATCAATTTTCATATGCCACTAATTTAAGTTTCTTAAGCACCACGCATATTTCCCATTCATTTGACTCATAAATAGTTAAACTTCTCTGATACATGTCTTTCCAGTGGGTGTATATGTATTTTATCTCCTTGTGACTATTTCAAGTTTTTCATTTGCTTCAGAGGCTCTCATGGCAGAGACGCATGTTATTAGAAGGATATTCGGGACGCAATTATTGACTTCAACATCCACAACAAACCATTGTCTTCTTTTGTAATACACGATGGAGCCATTAGATGGCAGACCTTTCTGGTATTATGTACAGTAAGAGCAGGAGTGGAGGTTTAGGTTGAAATCTGTTTCGTGTGTTCTAAATAACTTACTGTGACTGGAATGAAAAAATGTATGCATACACTTCCACAGTGCAATTCACAATAAATGTGCTAGAGTTTGGTTTTTATTATGAAAATGAAATGCAGATAACACAAGGGTATTAAACAGCACAACGAATTACACTGAAAGATGAATACAGATGTCACTTATATTATATGACTATTATTCAACTTTTTTTCATTTAACACATAGGTACTATACCAAAAGAAAGACGTACCATTATTTTTGCATCACTTTTTTTTTACTTCTCTCTGTGTTGCTCTTCATATCCCTGAGTCATGACACAAGGACAATACAATACAAGTTAAACGTTGTAATCCCCTAACATGCACAAAAATATATGCCAATAATTGAAATAAATATGATCAAATCTTATATGTATTGTGTAAAATGATTATTTTACTATTTGGTGGAAAATTAAAAGGGAAGGAGTGAAGACGCCACAAAGAAAAATGAACTCTTATCTAGAAAGTTGAGAAATGATAAATCAATGTCAGATTAAATGTGGGTTATTCTAGAATCCACCACATCACATTTAGTGTCAATTCATTGACTGTTTCTTCTCAGTCTCTCTTTTCCTTTTCATTTTGAATGTTACATATGTAGTAGATTGGATCATATCTGATGACTTTATTATATTTCCATAGTCAGTATTTTATCACAAAGTGTAAAACTGTGATATATATTTTTTAATGTTGATATTGTTTAACTAAATAACTAAATCACCCTAAAAAAGCAGGCATTTCTAACCACTGCTTTAACTAATGCAGCTACAGTGTCATATACAAAATAAAGAGCATGCCCCTTGTACTTTTTGTCCCTTTGCATCAGTTACTTGCATCGTAATAGTTTCATCCTCCTTTAGGTTTAGTGGAACCATATAAGCAGCAGGTTAACCAGGTCAGTGGAGCTCAGACTAACACATTGACCTTCCTGTCATTTAATTCCTGTAAGACATTTGTCTGGAATGGTTTACACACTGTAAGAGCTTTAGGAATCCACTTGGGAACTGATGTTTGTGAGGCTGAAGAGACCATGACGTAAAGCCACACACAGTGGCACGGATCAAGGATTAATGCAACAGGAGATGTCATTTTATTTTATTTTATTTTATTTTCAGTTCTATGTGTTTTTTTTCTCCATTGCAGGCTAAACTGTGCTATCAACTTCATTGTTAGATTTGTTGGTATCAAACCCTACCACACTATCTCTTCAATGGATTTATTTAAATTGATCTAAAAAGAAAATCCATTGATAAGGACTGTAAAATTAGAAGAAAACAACTGATTTATATCTACAGAGAGGGGAGAGTGCAGCAATTTACAATTATATCCACAAACCTGTGCACAATATAAAGTCAGTTTTTTACATTTTAGTCTAAGATTTTCTACCAAACTATAAACTAGCCACCTTCCTGTTGAATGAATAAATAAATTAAATAAATAAATAAATAAAGTTGCATCATTTGAAGAGTGAGGTCTCCTTCATCTGCTCCTTTTGTTTTTGATTATTTTCTCTTGTATCCTAAATGCTGCTGATTATCTGAACTACCCAAGACATTGTCAGACTGTCTGACATGGCATCATGTACAAACATCCATTTACAGATGAAACTTTTAAATAATGATGTTACAGCAGATTTTTTAAATCTGTCTCTCTGTTTCATAGCCTTTGTTTTGCTTTTAAATTGGGACGTTATTCTCATTGGTTTTAACATATTTATTGGATTTATCATGAAAATACTCAGTTGAAGTAATATGTAAATTAGATGCATTCACTGAAGAAATACAGCTTGAAATCAGCAGCATATCGTTTTAAATCTTTAACTAAATACCCCTCAGTCGAACTATCTAATTAATAAAAAACACCAAATCTATTAAGAATATTCATCTAAAGTTTTTATATGTTAACTTCCCAACGGAGAAAAAAATCTCATCCATTGTCCTAATTTTGGTTCCTTCTCCTGGCACTTTTAGATGAACAAATACCAAATATTAAACTGGTAACACAGTAGGAATAATATGTGTCTATATCATTCTATATAAACTCTTTTTACAGCACATAAAATATGTACGAAATCACACTGGTGTGTGAAAAAATAGAGGCGCTCTGCTTTCTACCTGAGGCTTTGTGGTAATCCTCTCCTCATCCTGATACGATAATGAAGGTGGAGATCATCCACCCTGATGCTCACAGAAAGCAGGTTACCTGAGGGAAGACTGAACCGGATTAGCTGCAGTAATAGCACTGATGACTGCATTAGCTGATTCCAAGATGATGTTCTTAGATGAAATCCAATCATCATGGCACAGAAAGTATTAACAACGGCCTCGAAGCGCACCTTCATGTACCATACATATATATTTTAAAACAAACATGTATGTGTGGACACACCAGGAAACCCAACCACTGTTGAATTTACTATGGGATAGAGGGGGAACCAGCATTCTAGATTCAACACAACACAGATTTATGTTCATCACCATGGTTACAGAATGACTTCTACTGACATCTGATAATAAATAAACAAATCATTGGATTTGTGATTTAATGGTAAAACCCACATTACACACTTGTGTTTTTTGGACAATTAGTAAATATGGGTAAAGTTTTGTGCATTTGTCCAATGGAAAAGGAACCAGTGATGCATTCTGGTGAACTTGGCCTTTTCCAACTTTCTTATGTCCTCTGTGAAAGATATTTGATCTTTGGACCATTGGTATGCAAGGTTAAGAGGTCACTAAGAGGTCACGGTTGGTGGTTAAGAAACATGAAAAAACCATTCACTATAGTAGTTGTTGATTTTCAAGCTAATTACTCATTGTTTAACTTTGTCATTGCAGGTGTGGTAGGTCTGAGGTCCATGGCTGTGATCGCTTTTGAAAGATGGCTGGTCATCTGCACCTTTCCACCTGGAAAGTGTATTTCCAAACCTGACCATGCTTTAGGTTGCTGTGTGTTCACCTGGATCATTGCACTGGTTGTCTTTGACCTGAGATTTACTGTACTACTATATCATCTGTCTTTTCAAAGTATTCTGCAGCTTCCAACCCTGTCATCTCCATCCTCTTCCATACACAGGTCTGTCAGATACCAGTGTCTCTAGAGTTGAGGGCAGTCACTATAAAAAAAAGTTAAACCTTTTTTAAACAGTCATTTTCTAGATTTCTGTGAGAGAAGAGAGCCATATAAGGTCATGCTCCCATTTTCTTGTTTCAGTTCATGCATGAAAAAGATGTTGGGATGGGTGGAGGTGATGATGAAGACTCATCCACCTCCCAGTCAGTCACTGAAGTCTCAAAGCTGGTCCTGCTTAGGCAACAAATCCACACTTTCCTTTTTTTATTTTTGAATCACTGATACATGGATAAGTGATTTTTCTTTATTGTAAATATTTACACCTGATGATGTTTTCTGCATTTAACTGCACAGAAAATGTGTGTTATTCTTTTAGCACAGCTACAGTCTTTTTGCACAACAAAAGAAAAAAAAATCAATAATAAGAAAGTAGTTATGTCAGGGGTTCAGTACCGATTGTTCTGATGTTACTTTTTAAAAATAAGTGGTTTCGGTGGCGTAATGCAAATTAACACAATATTATGTGAATATGTCAAATGTCAACTTCATTGACACATCACCAGCTTCCTCAGACATATCAATGTCAGGGGTGCTTCTCTGCACTGAAACAGCCGTGCTACTCTGTTCCATTTGTGCGTGGCCTTCATGGTGTTCTTAAAGGCTTTCAGCTCAGGGGAAGAGGAAAAGGCTAAAAACATCACACACCTCTTAAATTAAACCAGTGGAGTGGATTGTAAAGGGTTTTGGAGCATGAGATTATTGGATTTTGTGTTACTGTAAACCAGATTAGAGGGTCAAAAACCTGTGGGGCTCTTCCTTAAGGAAGTGGGATTAACCTTTAACCAGTTTTGAATGTGTTTGTGTGTATGTTCACAGTTGAACATTTGTACACACTCCATGTTTGTGTGTATGTGCATTAAAATGCCAACAGGTAATGTTTTAAAGAAAACCCAAATGATGACCTTCTTACAGTGAATCCAAACAAAGAATGTCATTAATTTGACATGTTCAATAATCAGACAGATGCAACAGCAGGATACTCACTGTGCTCTTTTGTCAACGTGGAAGTTGTTTCCCTTCATGTTGTTGATGTAACACAGGAAGTTGTAACATGCTTCAGTCGTTTCTTTTTGATAAAATGGTGGCTCATGTTTCTCTTAACCATTTATAGAAAGTGTAATGTGGGAGTTGTGCGTCATCTGGCCTGTAACCTACTTGGCAGCTCACACTAATGGGGGTCAATCACTGAATTACATCAATTAATATAAACCCCAAATATGTTAATTGGGTTAGGTGGCAGCCTGGTACTCTTTAAAAGTCCGTCCACCACAGCAGATGGACAGCAGATAGCAGAGCCTTTAGGAACCCTGACAAAGTGGCATTTATTCCTGCTTCTTTTATTTTCAGTTTTCTCTTATATGTGATACATTAGGCACCAACAAGGTCCAACTTGAGCTCAATAGTCATATGAAAACAGGCAGAATGAGGACAGACCGTGGAATGGAGTTGCCAGAGGACTTCTGGATACCGATCTCTCTGGACACCAACAACATCACATCACTCAGCCCCTTCTTAGTTCCTCAAGACCATTTGGGGAACGCGGGCGTCTTTTACTCAATGGCAGGATTCATGTTTTTCATATTTGTGGTTGGAACTGCTATCAATTCCCTCACCATCGCATGCACCGTCCAATACAAGAAGCTCCGATCCCACCTCAACTACATCCTGGTGAACTTGGCCATGGCGAACCTGATCGTATCCTGTGTGGGCTCCTTCACTGCCTGCTGCTCCTTTGCTTCTAGATATTTTGTCTTTGGGCCGCTAGCATGCAAGATTGAGGGTTTTATGGCGACACTTGGTGGTAAGAAGAAGTAGCAAAAAGATAATGATGTTCAAAGGGATAGGCTGCCACTAGAAACATGACTGAATGTGCGTGAAAGAGTTGAAGCTTTCCTTGATGTTGTTGCAGGTATGGTAAGCCTGTGGTCCCTGGCTGTGATAGCCTTTGAAAGATGGCTGGTCATCTGCAAGCCACTTGGAAACTTTATTTTCAAGCCCGATCACGCTTTAGCTTGCTGTGTGTTCACGTGGATATTTGCACTGATCGCCTCAGTTCCCCCTCTGTGTGGATGGAGCAGGTCAGTATTAGGAACCAACCATCACTATGACATATAGGCGCGGATACGGACTCATGGTGCTTGTCACTGTCTCTCCAGGTACATCCCAGAGGGGCTGCAGTGCTCCTGTGGACCAGACTGGTACACCACCAACAACAAATACAACAACGAATCATACGTGATGTTCCTCTTCTGCTTTTGCTTTGCCGTCCCTTTTGCAACCATCATCTTCTGTTATGCTCAGCTGCTCATTACAATGAAAATGGTACAAATATTTTCTGAAAAAACACTGAATGTAATCCTGCTTTTGGTACTCAGGCTGTACTTTCAAGATTCGATGCAAAAAACCAAAAACATGTACAAAAGACAATGAGGAGCTGAATTGAAAACTAAGACCATACCATGTCATTCTAAAACCTTCTCTTCCAACAGGCAGCCAGGGCCCAGGCTGAGTCCGCCTCCACCCAGAAGGCAGAGAAGGAGGTGACCAGGATGGTGGTGATCATGGTGGTGGGCTTCCTGGTCTGCTGGATGCCCTACACCTCCTTTGCCCTCTGGGTTGTGAACAACCGGGGGCAGCCCTTTGACCTGCGACTGGCAACCATCCCCTCCTGTTTCTCAAAGGCGTCTGCTGTCTACAATCCTGTTATCTACATTCTCTTCAATAAACAGGTGGGCTCAGTGTTGGAATGAAAACAATGCGGTGAACATATGTCATTTTAAAGGAGATTCAGTGGCAGGATATTGCAACTTCATGGCTGTTTAGGAGGATGTTGTCTGTGGGTGTAAACATCTCCACATACCTAAGGGGGGCTTAATACAAGTATGTTTGATATCTCTCTTCATGCATTTTCATATTTTTGAATGACTGTAGGTTAATGTGTTCATCTTCTTTTCCCTCTCAGTTCCGTGGGTGCATGATGAAGATGCTTGGGATGGGTGGAGATGATGATGAATCTTCATCATCAGCATCAGTAACTGAAGTCTCCAAAGTTGGGCCGGCTTAAAGGAGGACTTCATTTCACAGATGACCCAGACTCTTTTCTCCACTGCTTATGATTGATGCCATGTAAAGAACTCTGAATGAATGTGTCTTTGGTCGTGTCAAATGTGTTGAAACTTCAAATACAGCAACTTAAATAATGTGCAAAGTGAAAAATAATAAAAAAAATAGAAAGATGTACAGTATACATTGTGTCTGTGTGGTGAATTGGTGCGGTGTCTCTGCAGATATTGTGTCTTAAGGAGAACTCATTATTTGCTGCCAAGTTTGCAGTGTAATAAATTTAACAAGTCTTGCAATAATACTAAGCAACTTATGAGGAACAGCAAACAGCGTTCCCAAATCTCACACAGCTTGAATCCTTTGTAGATTAAGTCAACACTGGAAACCCCTCACTCCAGCAGCAGATGGTGATTATCTAAGTGAAGTATTTCTATGATTTGAAGTCTGCCGCCTCTCCAATGACTCCCCCTTTCTTCAAAACTACAGTTTTTTTCTCTTTCTGAATAAACTTTATAGACTGCCTTGAATGTAGAAATTTCTGGAGATTAGCATTTCACAAATCCTCAAATCAGCCCATGTGGCTTCACTCAAGAATCAAGAATCCAGAATCAAGACTCTTTATTTGTCACATGACATTGACAAGACAATGACAGTGAAATGTTGGTTGCAACAGGCCCCGATTGTGCAAAAAGCGGTAAGCATAAGTACAGTAGAATAAAATAAATTTGGTGATAAAAATAGAATAAAAATTAAAATTTTAAAAAAGAAATAAAAATAAAAGTAAAAAGAAAAAGAAAATTTGCATTTACACTTCTATGAAAAATAAAAAATGTCAATAGAAAATAAGATATATACAGTCTATTATACAAGTCTCCATCAGTAGAAGATCACCAATTCCCCATTTTTCCATTCTATAAGATGTTTCACATTTACCACATTTTCTTCTTTCTAGGTTGAACTCTCAGTTTTCTTTTGTTAGTGTATGTTGAGAATAACCTCTAGCAGAAGTGGATCATTCTAAACATAGAGGGAAATAAAATGTCCTGACATGTGATATAGTTCATGAGGTAAAAAGTGCATCCTAGATAAGACATGAGCTGTGACCTGACTCACACTGTTGATCAGATGATCTGTTCTGCAAACACAGGGTTCTTGTTGAATGCTATCATCCTCAGCTCTGGTCCTGGTGTATTGACCTGCAGTCGACCCAAGGTGGGATGAGACTGTGTGGTGTGTGCACAGATTCAGGTTGTCTGAGTGAACCAAATCCTCCGATCTTTTTGCTAAGCCAATTAACTTAAACCTGAGTGAAATTCAAAGTTCCTATAAATGCAGGTTTACCTCCTCATCAGACAAAGACAAGCCCAGAGGGCAGAGGACACTTCAAATCCTGTAGTACCTTATAAAGTAGGCATATTGAAGTAGTATTTCGAAGACTTGTTTATAGAATTGCTTTGAATTGATGTTCAATAAGGTCAACATGAGGTCAAACCGCCCCATGGAGTTCCCAGATGATTTCTGGATCCCTATTCCTCTGGACACAGACAACGTCACATCTCTCAGCCCGTACCTGGTTCCCCAGGATCACCTAGGGAGCCAGGGGATCTTCTATTCGCTGTCAGCGTTCATGTTCTTTTTATTTGTGACGGGGACAGGCATCAATACCCTCACTATCGCATGTACTGCTCAGTATAAGAAGCTGCGATCCCACCTGAACTACATCCTGGTTAACTTGGCTGTGGCCAACCTGCTGGTCTCCTCGGTGGGCTCCTTCACCTGCTTCTACTGCTTCGCCTTCAGGTACATGGTCCTCGGTCCACTGGGATGCAAGATAGAAGGATTCACAGCAACCGTTGGGGGTAAGGAGCACAATGACATATACTGCACATATTCTAACACCAAAAGGGTCAAATGCAAGTCCACCCAATATTTTCACCTGTACATCTGTGGTTAGCTCATCAATGTAAGTAAATCTGATCTCATATGATTGAATGTTTTTAAAAGACATGTAGAGGAATGACATTCTAGCCCATAAAGACCCACAGCTACTTTTATGTCAGTTCCCAGTTTTATTTTTCTCTCTATTTAACCTTTAATAAGTGATTTATCACCATTTATCATAATATCCTCTCCATTTTGCATTTTTTTCAGTGAAAATCAGGTATTTTCCTATATTTATTTTACAGATCATGAACTTTTATCATCATACTGAGATTCAATTTAAGGGTTACTATTCCAAAAACAGAGAAAACTGAAGAAACAGTGTCTTTTTCAGTCCAATCTGTCATTAACTGAACATTATATATACACATATATATATATATATATACACACACACTGTCATTGATCCAACTCCATGATGTCCATGAAAAGATGAATAACTGTATTTTACACCAATTATTGACATGTATTGATAGGATTTGTGGATCAACAGGTATTAGACAAAGTTTATTACAAATAGGAAATTACTCAATAATTTTTAGCACTGCCAATAAAATGTCATTTAATATCACTGCAATATGAACACCATAAAAGACTGAAAAGCATCAACAACATAAGAACTGAGATCTGCATTCTTAATTCTGTCTAAAATTATCGCTCAGTGTTTGCCTCATTTCAGATTTGCAGTGAGATACGAGTGTGTAGCGCCTTCAGCAAGTTTGGTTTTGTATCAAAAAATACTCCAAGGTTTTATTTTGTAGGTAACCTGATCAAATTATATCGTCTATCATGATCAACTAGGATTCTTTTTGCTATTTAAATATTGACTTCAAAAAGAAATATTTCACAAGACTTTTTGTTTATATGTCATCATGATCCATATGTGAACTTGCCTCAGTGGACATTTTTATGTTTAATTTAGTTTTTAATGAAGGTGTCTTGTCTTTTATTACATTGTTTTTCTTTGTGATTTCTTGTTTGGTCAAATCTGATTTAGTTATTGTTTTGTTTTCTAAGACTTTTCTATTTTATCTTTTGTTGCATTGCTGTATTTTTTATATTTGCATTTTTTTATATACAATACATAGTGTTCATGTTCAATGTTGTTTTGGTTTTTGTCTGTGAATCACTTTCAGCTACAGTTTGGATTAAAGGAGACTCAGTTAAATAAAGGTGGAATGGAATGATGTTACAAAACCCAACACTGCTCTTGCTAATCACAGATTTTATTCCTATTATGCAGATCTTAATTTAGAGGGATGTAATGGATGGATGTGTGTTGTTTCAGGGATGGTCAGCCTCTGGTCTCTGGCCATCATAGCTTTTGAAAGGTGGCTGGTTATCTGTAAGCCACTGGGGAACTTTGTCTTCAGGCCTAACCACGCCTTAGGCTGCTGCGCATTGACTTGGGTCTTTGCTTTGGCTGCTGCAGTTCCTCCTCTGGTTGGCTGGAGCAGGTCAGCAAATATGGACTGCACTGTAGTTTCTGCAGTACTTGTGTTAGATCACCATCACCACCATCATCATCATCATCATCATCATTATCATCATCATCATCACCACCACCATCATCATCATCATCTGTTGTTACAGGTACATCCCAGAGGGTATGCAGTGCTCCTGTGGACCAGACTGGTACACAGTCAACAATAAGTTCAACAATGAGTCCTATGTGATGTTTCTCTTCAGCTTCTGCTTTGCTGTCCCGTTTTCAACTATCGTTTTCTGCTACTCCCAACTGCTTTTCACACTGAAATCAGTAGGTATTACTGGCTCATCGATCAAACAATGAAATGAGATTTAATCAGTGAATTCCACATTTAAATTGTGAAATATTTTAAATTCATAATTGTCAAAATGATCAGAAATTAGTTAATCGGGCATACTTTTAACCTGCAAAGTGAATGTATTGTAATGTGCAGACAGTGTTTTGAAGTAGCTCCTTCAGCTCTGAGACACAATCGCTCATTCTGAGAATTTCACATTTTGATCCAAGGCTGTCCCTTGGAAACTACATCCAACCTGCATTTTTGACTCAAAGTTTGTAAAGTTTCATTACTTTTATTTTGGAGATTTTTTCTTGTAGTGGGGTGTAATTGTCTTTATTTTATTAGCAGATGGTTCATGTTCAAACTAGGGATACTTTATTTTACCTCATGTATCCACCACAGCATGGCATGACACACTAATGCCTCTTATTGTTTGTGTCTTTTTTATATGACTAGAATAGAAAGGAGTGATAAGAATAAAATATAGCTCATACAGAAATATTTTAAAAATGTTTAAAACTATTCCAGAAATGACAAAATGACATTCAACTTAAAAAAACAACTAGAAAAGCACCTGGAGAGCGCAGACCTCCGCCAAGGCAGCTCAGTTCCTCACCTCCTCACTGTGTTGCTGTAACATTGAATACCCTTGAAGTGGGTTACCTAGCAACAGATAAACAATAGGGCCACGTTGACATGGTGTCAAATGTCATGTGCAGAAACAGACATGCCAGCTGAGAGGTTATTCAACTGAAAATGACATAAAACAATCCTGGATCACCCCCAAAATCTAATCACTTGTTCCTTGTCCCATTTTGGACATTTCCTGAAAATTTCATTAAAATCCGTCCATAACGTTTTGCGCTATGTTGCTAATACACAGACAGACAGACAGACAGACAAACCCTGGTGAATACATAACCTCCTTAGTGGAGGTAATAAATCCAGTGGCAGAATTTGCACATACTGATATATATTGTCAGTATTTACTCTTTTTCTCATAACTGAAGTCAGTCTTAATCACAACTGTACTTTGTTTAATTTTCTAAAGCATCTTTAGTTTCCTACCTTTTCAGTCTGTTTTCCCCTTTTAAATGTTTATGGAATTATATCACTGTTGAGCACGTAAGAGTTGACCATTTTTGCTTGTTTCCATTTTTTTATGTAAATTGTGAGTTTTCTGTAAAATATATATTTAAATTAAAAGTCATTTCATATAACACAACATCAACCTTTATTTTTGGCTCCTAACCCTAACCCTCCAGGTTAGTTTTTGCCGTTTTATCAGAGTCTATTCACTGTATACACTGTTCTGTCCTCTTCATCTCCAGGCTGCCAAAGCCCAGGCTGAGTCCGCCTCCACCCAGAAGGCGGAGCGGGAGGTGACCAGGATGGTGGTGGTGATGGTGCTGGGCTTCCTGGTCTGCTGGATGCCCTACGCTTCATTTGCTCTGTGGATTGTGAACAACCGTGGGCAGCCGTTTGACCTGCGCCTGGCCACCATCCCCTCCTGCCTGTCCAAAGCCTCCACCGTTTACAACCCTATCATCTACATCCTTCTGAATAAACAGGTGAGTTTCGTCTAGTTCAGTACAGCCAGGAGAGAAACAGAGTTAGTCAAGTATTTACTGAATAAAAAAGACAACAGAGAGTTTCATCACCATAATTCCAACTGAGCTTGTTTATGTAACATATTCATTACATTTTAAAATGAAGTGGCAAAACTCAAGTTGTATACATATATTTCTACATTTTCACCTAATATTCCTGAGTTGTGAAATAATAATGTCATAAACAAATATAAAGTTTAATCATATTTTGATTATTAAAGGTTATAAACATGTTTCAATATATTACACATATTATACATATTTATATAATTTATGCAAATCTTCTGAACTTATGAAACTCATTATTATGGATGAGACATAATTTTGTCATAAAAGATTCAATTCTTCTGAAATGTAACTTAATGTTACATGAGACTGACAGACCTACCTTTTTGACAGATAGTTGACAGTTTTACAGCAGTATTTAGTGTTAATTTGGTTATATGAACTATTTAGGCTTTATTAAACACATTGAAATTATTTAAATGCACATTTTATTTACAACCTACTCACTGAACTTTGTTACCATAATTTCTTAAAGTAATAAATGAATAAATATTTCTTACAGTGTACGTTTATAGAAAAACGTGCAAGAGAGAGTGAAGTTGGACAATGACTGAATAGACATGGAGCGCCCTCTGTTGGCCTCCCTCTAAACATGCACAACTATCCAGAATGAAACTTTATTTACGACTGCAATCTTTTTTTGTGTTTTATTGTGATTATGATATGATGTGACACTTTTGCTGTGACCTTTTATTCATGGTGTTATTAATGCATATTGAATATCAGATGATGTTCCCTCTTAACTAACCTTTGGATTTTCCTTCTCCTCATAGTTCTGTTCATGTCTGAAGAAAATGCTGGGGATGAGCAGCAGTGACGATGATGAATCTTCAGCAGCTTCATCAGCCACAGAAGTCTCCAAAGTGGGACCCGCTTAAACTGTTTATGGTTCATAAACTGACATATTGTAAATAACACTGAATGGGAAATGAATATAACAAATGGCATTGTAGTGTTCTCAGTAAAACATATTATATGCAAAGAAAAAATGTGAGAAAATAAAGAAAACATCAATAATGAGAATTTAATTGTTTCAGGATCTTTTCTTTCATGATCCCTCTACTTCATTTAGCAAGAGGTCACTGGAGAATCAGATAAATACTTATTCAGTGACTATTTCTACGCAAATGCCCGTTTTAGAATTTAAATGTTTTCTGTTAACAGAGGAACATTAACATATTCACACACAAAATTTACATACGTAAGATATTGCCACAATGAAACATGATAATACATGCACTGCTGACAGAACCACTCTTACAAAGCTGTTCATGGCCATTTAATAACATATATGTAAAGAAATAAATCTGTGAGTATCATGTGTTTCATTGCTATTGTCTAAAAATACATATTTATATGTCACTGAAAACAAGGAAGAGTCTCTCTACCCTGACTGGTCACTTTATTAGATACACTTGTTTAACTGTATGTTAATGCAAGTGTCTTTATTATTATTATTATTATTATCATCATCATTTATTATAGACCAAGTTTTAATTAATGTATCTTAATGTATTACAGACTCCTCTTATCTATGGTCACTACATCTCCAAACACTAGCCACAAAAATAAGAAAATGTTTTCTGCTGTAAATTTAACAGGTTAAGGTTAAGGTTCAACTCATTTTATTATTGCTGTAGTGAAATTTGGTCTCTGCATTTTTACACACATTAATACATAAAGCACCATTAACTTTTAGCACATTAGAAGTATTGAGCTGGCCTTGGAGGCGGTAAGGGACCAACACCAGATCTTCATCAGTATGTCAAGGGCACTGACCGGAGGTTCGTATACCTGTTTTTGATCATAGAGGAAGCTCATGGGTGTAGAGAACACAGACACACTCTACGTAGACAGCTGGAACTGGGAATCAAACACATTGGCAGAATTCAGACTCAGGTTAAAAGCCATTCATATATGATGTTCTAATCGTATCTGTCAGATGATGTCATACGAGGACATGGACCTGAGTGAAGAACTAAAACTCTGGATTAGCTAATCCATTATACCAGTTTTGGAATAACTCTGATATCCTTGATTACTATTTGAATTATCTGTTCTCTAGAGAGATTAAGGAATAATATGGGATAATAAATTCCACATGGGAACCTGATTAATTTGGTGGTGCTGCCTGTGATGGTCCTCTAATCTGTGCTATTACTGTCCTAAACCCTGTTTTAAACACAATCCTAGCTTGGTGAATTTTCATACAATTTCTAAATGGCTTTTATCTCTATGGTTCTTGGAAAAAAATCCAATCAGCTCTAACTAGACTCATGTTTACTAACAACCTCTTAATCAATGCTGGCACAGGTACTATATGTGTTCAGTGCTGGTGTTGTTGGACTTGAGTACTGCCTTTCACACCATCAATCACATCATACTCTTGTATAGATGGAGGCACTGGGTGGACCTATTAGGGAATACATTAGAATGGTTCTCACCATATCTGCATGACAGAAAAGTTTGTATTTCCATTAACAACTTGTTTCATCAAGTATGGTATCCCTCAGAGATCCACTCTTGGACCAGTCTTGTTCTCTTTATATATGCTCCCCTTCGTTGAGGTCACACACAGACACTGAATATTTTCATCATTATTGTGATGACATTAATGTTCTTAGCTGCAGTTTTATTACATATGAGAGATAGTTTAGAGACTAGCTGAGTTGCATATTTTATCCACACGTTTACCTCAGCTCACCATGCAGCTGACAGAATATGCCGATAAAGAGGTGAGGGAATGGAAACAATTAACAATGCATGCACTGACTGATACCTGATTCCTTGTTTATTTTCTGTTTGTCAGTTCTGCTCATGAATTCTGCAAGTCTTTGACAACAAATTATCTGGTGAATGTGTCTACATCACAGACAGAAGTCTCCTCCATGGCTCCTGCGTGAACATCTTGTCGCGAGTGAAATCATTCCCAGAATTCCCCCTTATCATGTATGTCGAGGACTGTTTGGCTTTTCAATTCAAAAGAGAGAAATATACTATGACTAAATAATGCATTTTCACAATTAATTAATTGCTTGCATTATAGTGACCACCAACTGTAGCAAAAATAAATAAATAAAACTGTTAAACCTCTTGCATTTAGGAAGAATCAAAGAGGAGCTAAATGAGGAGTGAGTCTGGTGGTTAGAAATGAGCCACTGTTGAAAACAGCATGGGGTTTATCATGTCATAAATCCAGCCCCTTAAACTCACAGAACTGAGAAACCTTCCATCTTCAGCAACTGCACATGAATAAATCCAGACAGTGTCAAAATCTGAACAGACATCATCATGTACAGCACAGGTGTCGAACTCCGGTCCTCGAGGGCCGGTGTCCTGCACGTTTTAGATATTTCCCTCTTCC
>JAPQRQ010000022.1:191226-208205 GCA_037367365.1 Apogon talboti | reverse complement strand
TTAGTTGAATCAGGTGTGCTGGAAGAGGGAAACATCTAAAACATGCAGGACACCGGCCCTCGAGGACCTGAGTTCGAACCCCCTGACAGTGAAACAGGGAACATCACTGTTTCACTGCATTTTATTTTGAACATCATGAACACAAAATGCATAGAAAGGGCTATTCATGATTAATCCATGCTGGTTGAAAGAGAAGGACAGGAAAAATGTCAAAATGCATATTATTAAGCCTTTAACTCAGAGCATTTCCATTGTTGGTTTTTATAAAGCTAAAGAGTAAATACAGAAATGCAATTCCATCAAAAAGGGCTTTTTTCTATTCATGTGTAATATATCAACTAAGATTAAAACTCTAAACTAACACGGGTGTGTATAAAATAAACCTAAACATCAATAAGTAAAATATACTTAATTATTTTATCTTATTTTATTTTTTACGGTTTTGTTTATATCTGGTCTTTTATTTTGAAGTGCACATGGATGTTGTTGATGACGTATGTGACTGCGCATGTTCACTTCCTCCTTGCTACTACACGTGAAGTTACACAGAAATTGAAGCCATGTCTAAAGCCAGTGTGTATTTATCACCCTTCAGTAAATATATATTTAACCCCTCATAACTGTGAATTATTAAATGTTTTTGTGTCTTTATTGTTACAGAACAAAAACGAGCGAAACGTCTCGGCCTCCTGGGAAAGTTAAAGGTGAGTGCTAACAGGCTAATGTTATGCTAACTTTTAATGGTTGAACTCTGGTAAATTCCCTCTCTGCTCTTAGGTTAATTCAGTATGTCACAGCTCACAAAACTGATTACTTATCTTAGAGTATTTATGTTATGTTGTCAAGACAATTCCCTTGTGGTTGGTCTTTTTCATGTAGGAAACATAACGTGCTGCACACTAACATCCCTTGGACAGAATGGAGCTATTTTCAATAGGCTTCCGCTCCATGCCAAGATGCATCCACTGTATAAATTTAGTGGATATTTCAATGTATTCTTCAGATAATACAAATTTGTGGTTGAAAAACTCATGTAAATTACAAATACTTGAAAAGTCTATTTTGCAGTAATTAGTATTCATTCTTTGTCACTTTTCACCTGTGGTCTTAACAAAAACATAAAGAATATAATCTGAAAATGTTTGACTCCTGTCTACAGAGTAAAGATGGACAAAAGGGTGATGCTTTAGGGCGGAAGAACCATACAGAGAAGTCTTCTGTACAACACGTCAAAGACCACAGAAGACCAGAAGAAATCAGGAAGCAAAGGGTAAACGCTTGCCCTTGCTCAGATTTGAAGTAACATAACTCATATTTTCCTGATATAAACTACCCTGTGTTAAATTCTATTTAGCTTCAGGACCTCCAAGAAAAGCAGAAACTGTCCAGAGAACGAGAGATGATGAAGAGGAGGAATTTGCTGAACTTCCAGAATGACATCCTACAACGACAGAGGGAGTTTGAGCGGAGAGTAAATATCAATTTACAACGTGAAAATAGACATAAAAATAAAATCAGTGGGAACTGAAATGGATAGTCTATAATTTGTATTTCTTATTTGTGTTACAGGAGATGGAGATGCAGAGTTTAGAAAAACATGTTAATTTTGAAAATGAAAATTCCAGAAAGGCTTATTACAGAGAATTTAAGAAGGTATGGTCTTTCCCTATTTACCCCACATTCTAGCCCATATTTGTAGTCATTGATCAACCTGTATTTTCTATTTAAAGTCACCACAGACCTATACACAAACTACTGACTTAAACTGAGCAAACAACTCACAAATTATTCATCTATTCCCCATTAATCAAATGTATTTTTGCATTTGACATTAGTCTGTACAGATTTTTTCACCTTTGTTCCATCACTTCTGACGTGAATTGTGTAGAATGGAAATGATGTTAAACACAGAGATTTCTTTATTTATTAATATTTTTTTAAGGTTGTTGAAGCCTCGGACGTGATTTTGGAAGTGTTGGATGTACGTGACCCTCTTGGATGCAGATGTCCTCAGGTGGAGCAGGCAGTCATTCAGAGTGGGACTAACAAGAAGATTGTGTTAGTGCTTAATAAAATTGGTAGGTTTAACCAAATGCATGTTAAGAACAGACAGATGCCAGTTGTATTTACCATAACTCTTGTATTGGTTGTTCCTTCAGTGAATGTTTAATCTGTTTTCATAATGTTTACAGTGTTTTTCTTTATGTATAGTCTCTAGATTTTCTGTCAGTGCAATTTTTGGAAACTTGCACGATTTATTTATTCCTTGCTGTCTTCATCTCCATGTGTTGCATCTTGTACTTGACATTGATTGGTTTATAGATTGACATATTGTTAACTTATCTTATGTCTAGCTTCTTCTGTATTGTTTTTTCCCTTCTTTTTTTGATTGCCATGTTGATATTGTCATAGTTTTATCAAACAGCTGAATCATAGTTAAATATCTGTATTTATTTAGTCAAAATAGTGAACAGTGATTTACATGAATTTTCTGTGGTCACAGATCTGGTGTCCAAGGAGATTGTTGAAAAGTGGATCAAGTATCTTCGCAATGAGTTTCCCACCGTTGCCTTTAAAGCATCGACTCAGCAGCAGAATAAGAACCTGGTAAAAAGTTGAAGGTTTATTTGGAAGACCATGTGGGCTTTTGTACATGCTTGAAGTTTGTGTAGGAATCTATATTGTGCAGAGAAATAGCTATTTTTAATGTTAGCTGACTGTATTTGTAGGTCAATGGTGGCTAGTGTTACTTGCTTCTGCCATTGTTAAAAAAAAAAAAAAGGCAGAAGAGAGGCATTGTAAATCTTAGGAGGATTTTTGCAGAACATCTGAGCCACATCCTCTGTATAGAAAGCAGTGCCCAGGTGGTATTATGAATGCATAAGGCAAAAATCATCTGTACTATGTAAATGTGTATTATAGAAACGGCATTGTCTATCTTGTCCTGTGCAGAAACGCAGTACCGTGCCAGTAACACAAGCCACTTCTGAACTTCTTAGCACTAGTGCTTGTGTTGGTGCAGATTGTTTAATGAAGCTGCTTGGAAACTACTGCCGAAACCTGGACATAAAGACGGCCATCACCGTGGGCGTTGTCGGTAAGGGCCACATTCATCCACCAGCCTCATTCTGTGTTTAAGGCGGGCTGTGCGTAGCAAGACAGTTTTCTCTGTTCTGTTTTGTAGGTTTTCCGAACGTGGGAAAGAGTAGTTTGATCAACAGTTTGAAACGAGCACGAGCGTGCAACGTCGGCGCTACTCCAGGAGTCACAAAGTAAGAACCACTGTTGCATCCTGTCGTCCTGTGAAACTCCATGTTCTCGTGCTAATGTGTCTAATGGATTCCAGGTGCCTTCAAGAGGTGCATTTGGACAAACATATTAAGCTTTTAGATTGCCCTGGCATTGTCATGGCAACATCAACATCCGATGCAGCGATGATTCTTCGCAACTGTGTGAAAATTGAACAGCTGGTCGATCCCCTTACACCGGTCGAAGCCATCCTCCGACGCTGTAACAAGGCTCAGGTATGTCCTGTCTTAATGAACATTTGTCGCACTGTACATAATTAGCTTAGAGCCATGATGTGAGCAGGGTTCATACAGGTGCTTGAGTATATGTGTTCCTATAGATATGGATTTGACCCCAGTGATAAGGTGAAAATGACCCTTAAAAGTGCTTGAATTTGACCTTGAAAACTGTGTACGAACCCTGTGTGAGTTGTTGCTGTGTGTGTGCAGATCATGGAGCACTATGGGGTTCCAGACTTTCATACAGCTCAGGAGTTCTTGGCGCTGCTTGCACGACGCCAAGGCAAACTGAGGAAAGGAGGACTGCCTGACTCTGACAAAGCAGCCAAGGGCGTGTTAATGGACTGGACAGGGTGGGTGCCCAGCAGCTGTCAGGAGGGTGCTCAGACACGTGTCTCTGTATTATGTTAACTTGGACATGTCATGTTTTTAAGGGGAAGGATCAGCTACTTCACGCACCCTCCAGAGACTCACACCCTTCCCACACATGTCAGCGCAGAGATTGTCATGGAGATGGGTAAAGCTTTTGACTGGGAAGAACTAGAAAAAGGAAATCAAGAGGTTCTTGCAGGTAAAAAAAAAAAAAAGATGAATAATTTCTAACAGTTCAGAAAAAACTTACAGTACCCCCCCACCCCGCAAATAAAACCAGTGTCTTTTCTGAGCTCTGTATTTATCTCAGGAGGAGTTTATTTACAAAGAATATATGAAGTATAGTATGTATTCACTTAGCTTTGACGCTAGCACTTTCAAAACTTAAGAACCCTTAACACATATTTTACACTGTATCCAGGGTTCCTGCAGGGTCTTAAAAAGTCTTGAATTTACAAATCTGCATTTAATACCTTAAAAAACTCTTTAAAACGTATTAAATTTGATATGGTCGGCCTTAAGTCATGTTTCCATAAACCTGTTGTCTGTACTGTGTTTCAATGTGTCTGATAAATGTCCAAACCATAAAGACAGTAACGTTAGTCGACTCACCCGTTCCAACCAACTATTTATACTGACATTAGGAACCAGTTATCGTTAACTTTACCCCCAGTGACAAATGACTCAGAACGGTGGGAATCAACTCGTTGGAGTAAATAAATACACTTTCCTAAATTCTAGGAGTTGTGAATTTTTGCCAGTGTGGCTGTGAAACAGGCATGAAATTCTGTTCTAAGTCGTCTTAAAAAGTCTTAAATTTAACTTGTAGAAACCTGTAGGAACCCTGTGTATGGTAATTATGTCTCAACTATGGCCTTTTCTGATTTCAGAAAGAAAATAATGTTGAATTTCAAGTTAAAAAGGATTTCTTCACCAACTGTTTGATTAGTGACTGTAACCTCAGTTTATTGAGCCTCTGCCCAATAAAGTTCTGTCAAATTGAATCTAATTTAATCTAATCTAATTATTTACATATTCACATAATGTGAACAGTAATTGCAACTGTTTACAATTTCATTTATGTTATGTTTTACTTGGAGTGCTTTACTTTAATGAAAGTACTGTAGAACTTTAATACCTAACATACTCCAACAGTAGTACTTTTCATTACCGACATAGAACAGGAATTGTTGGATGTCCTAAAATCCAAAGGTTGCTTCTTGGGCTCAGGTATTGCATTTAATGGTTCTTTAAAACCAAACATTCTCTAAAAGCGTTTACTGTTCTTCAGATTCGTCCTGTGCTGATGTCCAAATGGGATTCTGCATGGAAACCTCTGGGATGACACAGGGCGGCCAGGGTGAAGCACTGTCTGAGCTCGAAATGGAAGGAGGGTCTGTGGATGAGTCACACCTGCAAGACGACACTGAATCTATGCAAGATGACCAGGACCCAGAGGTGCCACACCGTATTTCATTTACATGTTTACTGAATTGCATAATTGAATTTCATGATATTTGTGTGTACTCTCTGATTTTTATATATTGTTTACATTAGTTTGGGCCAATGACAGTGGAGATAAAATCTCAGAAGTCAAAGGCTGACTCACCGGCAAATGAAGCAGCGTCCAGGGCTCCAGATTTGAAGGATATCTTGAATGTGGATCCTCTGCAGCAGGGTCATGCACTCGTAGCTGCAAACAAGAAGAGGAAAAAGCAACAGAAAAGAGCAGGTTTGTACAATCAGCTCCTGTTCAAGTCAGATGTTTTTAATGTAATCTGGTTCTAGACACAGTATAGGGTCCTGTATCTCCTTTTAAGAAGTTAACAAAAGTACATGTTGAAGTTGTTGGAATAGAGGCTAGAAATGAAGAAGACCCAAGAAGAAGTTTGTAAAAGGTGTTACACAGTAGTGCAAATGACTAAAACTGTTTTCTTTTCATTTTCTCTGCAGACAAAATCGCCACTAAGCTTTCAGACACGCTGATGTCTGCAATGGACTTCTAATCTAATCTAATAAAAAATATAATACAGTCATTGCGTGTGTTTTGTCTGTCTTGATAGAGGCATGCCTAGGATTTTTGACTCACACATCGCAACTCACCTCGGCCTGTTTCTTTTCATCAATACAGAAATCTGTCATATTACATTGAAGTTTAAATCGATATAAACACTGTCAAGTGAACCGCATGTAAAATACACTTACAGGATCAAACAGGCCTAGACTTGGGTTAATCTCCTCAGTGTAATCGTCATTATGAAGGCCATTATGAAAGTATAGTAACCCAGCAGCTGCCAACCAGTTCCGGGTCAACTTCGTCTGATGACCTCAGCCCGTCGGCCCGAGGTAAACAACACTGGTGTCGGGCTAGCGGCGGCTCAAGAGGCTAATTATTGACTGAGTTTGGAAAATGGCAAAGAAAATGGAGGACTAAGGGCATTTATGGCTGTGATTACGTGAAACACATTTATCGCCACAGTACGGTTTGTTTACACTCTTATTTTGGCTATTAGCTCTGTAGCATTAGCTTGTTTGGTGACTAACGACTTCAAAGCTAGGTAGTTTACTTAGCTCAACTACAACTTCCTTTTTTTACTGACGCAATATTTTGGGAAGAACTACTGAAACGACGCTGCTTTTGAGAACTTATTCAAGGCTTTTCTCGTTGGTTGTTGGTGGATAAGTGTAAGCCAGTTATGAAATGGTATAAATGTTAAAATTTATTTGAATATTGACGATCTGCGTGGTGATGTGGGCCCGCTAGCATCACCGAGCTGTCAACAAACGACACAGGGTTAGCTAGCGCTCATCACAAATACATTAGAAGATGAAAGGTGAAAGGTAAGGAGGCGAATCATTGCATATACATGTATGAAGAGCTTCTAAAATGATCAGAAATATTTAGAACCACCAAGTAGTTGGACCGGCATAAGTTAGTTTAGTGTACACACAGGTGAGGATGATGACAGGTACCGTAGTGAACATGGACGCAGGTGATTGTTAGGGCTTTAAGAGTTAGTTGCATAACATCTATTTACAGAGGTCTTCATAAGCCCACAGTCAGTGTTCCAGCAACGGGTGGGGCGAGTTTTATAAGTGGGAGCAGGTTGATACAATCAGAACATTAAGCAGCAATATTAGAGGTGGCTGACTTGTCTAATTCGACGAGAAAGCTGGGATGCTCCATCGAAATAAGAGGACTGTTAGGATTTCATTTGATATTATTTTCTTATAATAGAAGGGTAAAGCACGGCGTTAGTGAGATTGTTATTGCTATTAGTGGCTGATGAGGCATACCAGCTTTACAAGCACATTGATGTTGCCAAAGGAAGGCAATCTAAGTAAATGGAATCCACAAACTTAAGTTTTATAGAGGAAACCTTGTCCAGAGTTAATTCATATGATTTACTGTACCCATAGATAGATAGATAGATAGATAGATAGATAGGGATATATATAGTCAGCAGCAACTTTGAACCTTTATGTGTTCACAAGAGAGAACATGTCTAATTTCCTCAATTCTTGTAGAAAATGACTCACTGTACAAAAGGTTACTAGGAAGAGTTGACCATCACATTGTATCATATAAGGGTGTATACTGAGGGTTTCCACATTTAGTGATCAGTTTGTCAAGCAATGGTTGCTTAGCAGGTCACAACATGTTCAAGGTTTTAGCCATATGCAAATGATAACAACTGTTTTGTATTTGTGATGGCTGTATAATAAGCCTTTAAATTCCTCCAAAGCACATGAAATAGAAACTACCTGGAGGTCAAATCTGTATGTTTCTGTTGGGTAATCTGTACATTTTCATTAGTTCTTGAATATGAAGGCAGATAGTGTTTGGCAGTATAACATGATGTACTTCAAGAAACCAACATTACTTAGCTATGAGGCTACTCTGATTTTTTTACATTTTTTTTTTCAGCTCCATTGCTAGATCCGAATCTTTCTCTGCAGCCATGTCATCGCGTGTGCTGCTACGGCAGCAGCTGATGCGAGAGCAAGCCCAGGAGCAGGAGAGACGGGAGGCCCAGCAGCAGGCCTCTGCCTCTCAGCTCCGGCCTTCTGACTCCACTCCAGCCATCTCCGTCTCACTGCCCCCAAATGCTGCCCGCCCACCTCCTGCACAGGTGCCTGTGGAAGTGCTAAAAGTAAGAGTGCCGTTTCTGCACATTTGTTACATGTATGCCTGTGTATTTATTCTGTACAGAACATAGAACTCATTTTAGTTCAGGGGCCATATTCAGCCCAATATAATCTCAAGTGGACCAGACCACTGAAGTAATAGAAAAACAGCCTATGAAGATTGACAATTCCAAATGTTTCTCTTTGTTTTAGCGAAAAAAGGTTAAATTAAATCATGAAAATGTTAAAATGTCTACATTTACAAACATTATTTTTGCAAAAAATTATGAATAACCTTACCAACCTGTAATTTCTTAACAAAAATGCATGAAATTGTAACAATATTACACCTCAACGTCTCATTTATGTATGTGTGTTACAGGTGACAGTGGATCTATAAAGGCACCAAACATTTAGTAACAGGCAGAATATTGTTAAAATTTTGCAGTTTGGAATTTGGAGTTGTGATTCTGCTATTATTTTACTGGTTTGACCCACTTGTGATCAAATTGGGTTAAAATTGACTGTTAATGTTTTTCAGTGTACATTTTGCACTTTGAAAATTAATTCCATGGGCCACAGTGGAATCTGTGGTGGGCCAGTTTTGGCCCACGGGCCGTATGTTTGTGACAGAGACTATTAACAACTCTTTATACAATTAGGTGCAGACCCACTTGGAAAACCCCACAAAGTACCACATCCAGCAGGCTCAGAGGCAGCAGGTGAAGCAGTACCTGTCCACCACGCTGGGAAACAAGGCGGTTACTCAGACCCTGGGCGTGTCCCCCGTGCCACAGTCCAGTTCTGCCCCTGAAGTTGCCCCCACTGCCAGCAGCGCCCCCAACAGTCCTATGGCTCTGCTTAACATCGGATCCAACAAAGAGGAAGTAGGGGAAAGTCCTGATTTAAAATCAGTGGTTTTAGTGTGTGTGGCTTTGCTGGAACAGATTACACAACCTTGTCAAACTTTTTCTTTCTTCAAACATACAGTGCATTTTTTGGAGAAGTTAGATGCCTAGCATTTTGCTCACTTCTTATTTAATGACTTTCTGTTTGCCCTGCTGTGAATCGGCCTGAGGTCCCACTGTGATGATGCATGCCTTTTGTCATCATAGTCTTGACAGCCTGGTGTCACAATATGATGTTAAATACTGCACCACTAGTTTAACCACACTGGCCCTTCTCCTGCACACTTCTGGGCCTTTGGAATCAGAGGTTTTGTATCAGTTTCATTGAGCAGTATTCAATCAATATAGAGTACTTTTCAGTATTAAATGCTTCAAAGTGCATTGTATACATGCAGGTCGTTGTGATTACTGTCACACATTCATCACTGAGGGCTTTAATGACTGTCTTTTACCCCTTCCCTCCTTTGTTTGATCTAGATTGACGATGTGATTGACGACATCATTAGTCTTGAATCCAGTTTTAATGACGACATCATTACGCTGATTGACTCGGGTCTTCAGTTGCCTAGTACGGTAAGATGAACATTATTCATTTGACCACTAGCACTTCCTTTTTCAGAATTTCCTCTAAACCTTTAGGTTCTTCTTGTGCTTTGACAGAACTACTTTTATGCTCAGGCAGCTCTAGCCTACTCATTTTTTTTTCTTTGAATGGGCCATCTCTTTTATGTGTGGAATTCAGTGTTCTCGTAGGAGTAAATATATACTTTTGGCACTCAGCTACTATTCGTCACAAAAGTGCTGCCTGGGCGGGGTAAGCTATCAGAGGATACAGGATCAGCAGCAGTGAAGCAAAGTGTGCTCATAAAAAGTAGTTTGTGAAGCTGCCAGGTTAACAACTGAGTCATCAGGCACAGAGGGCTTACCCAGTTGTATTGCAAACTCAAGAACAATGACACTTATGGTGATGTTGCTGGAGGCAAAGAAAAAGAAGCACAGTGAGGTAAATGTATTTTGTATTTTCAGTTTGTTGTTCAGCCCTGTGTATTCAAATGACAGGGCCGTAAATGTTTTATCCTAAAAAAGGGAATATTTGTTTAAAAATATAATTGCAGTGCTTGACTTTTGTTGTTGCTCAGTTGTTGTCTGTGTTTGTTGTAAGAGAAACCAGCATTGGTTCTGTGTTGAACTGGAGGAAATGTTTGCTTGAAACTCTCATGTTGGAATGGGGAAGATGTTGTTTTTGCATAGTTTTACTGCAGTCCACGCAAATGATGACATCTACACCAAGATTGCGCTTAATGTTGTGTTTTCCTCCAGCTCCCAGGTAATCTGTTGGATGTTTACCACAGCCCTGGAATGGCAGCACCTACTCTCACTGTCAGCAACTCCTGCCCTGCGGATCTTCCAAAAATTAAAAGGGAAATTACAGGTACTATTATACACTACCACGTTTTATTTTACATGTTTGCTCCATTTTCACCAGAAATATTTGGAGAGGTGTGTATTATGTTGAGTCATGGTGTGAAATGCTGAATTTGCCTTTCAGATGCAGATGCCAAAGCACTATTAAAAGAAAGGCAGAAGAAGGACAACCATAACCTCAGTACGTTGAGCTTTATTTATGTTTTTGCTGAATGTGGATGTGTGACTACAATAAGGCATCAGTGACGTGCAATGCAGGTCCCATCATCCCATCATAACCTTTACTTTATTTATTTAATCTCAGAATATGTTGAAGTAAAGGTTTCATTTGCTTTATAGTTGAGAAAAAAACAGGAAACAGAGGTGATGAAAACAGGACTTTCAGTAAACAGTAAAACCTAAAGAATAATTGAAGGAATTCCAACAGGAAACAGGGTTTTCCCTCAGTCTGCAGATGGTTGAGGTGTGATTGTGGCTAAAAACCTATTTTTTTTTTTTGCATAGTTTTAGACTTGCATTATTAGGAAAATAAATGCAAAACAGATCTGTTGTTGGGTTAGGGTTAATGTTGATGTTAATGAAGCCATGGTTTTCCTCAGATTTCTGCAGGCACTGTGGTTGTAGTTTGGAGTTTGTATCATATAATATTTGGCTGCTATCAATAAAATGCCTAAGAAAAAAAAACATACTTTGATGTTTTATATTATACTCAGACATTAGCAAGAAAACATGTAATTCATATTCTCCTGGACAAGGTTAGTGCAGTGTCCTGAAGTCATCTTTATTTTGTTGACCCATAATAAGTGCAGTTAAATTATAACAGAGGAATTTGAACTGCAGTTAATGTAAAGGGACTGAACTCCAGATTTACATGTTACAAATGTAAGACAACTATCAGCAGAATATTTCCCCCCTTTCATTTGGTTTAGGTGCTGCAAAAAACACTGTCTTAATGGAAGCTAAATATTATTCCTTGACATATTTTCAGAATCAAAGACACTCATTCATTCAAGTGAATATGGTTTGTTTTTACAGTTTAGATGCGGTGAAAAAATGCAGATAAACAATGGTGATTAATAGCAATAGAAAACAGAACAGTTGTGTCATTAAAGAACCATTAAGAACAATTAAAACAATTAAACTGTCATACAATAATGCAGTATATCTATAACTTTCTACACTTTGGACTTCATAAATTCCAGGATGCTTGAGTTTCTCGTGTCCATCTGTACCAAATTAAATTTCATCATTCCAGTTTTCTACCGCTTACGTCTGGAATTCTTTGAAACGATCCTTAAAACTCACCTTATTCATACCGCTGTCATTTAAAAGATCAGCGATCCACTTCTGGACCACTGCACCTGCTTTAACTGTTCTATTTGTTATATGTCATCGTGATCGGTTCTGCTGTCCATCCTGTTTGTTTGTTTGTTTTTCTATAATGTGTTCTGTTGTTTGTTGTCCATTCAACCTGTGCTGCTGTTTATCTTGTTTGTGTGCTGCCTCTTGGCCAGGTCATTATTGTAAATGAAAATCTGTTCTCAACTAAATAAAGGGTAAACAAAAATGAATAAATTCAATGTTTAACTTTGGTGTCACTTCCTTAACATTCTTGCGTTGTTTTTTTTTTTTTGCAGTTGAGAGACGACGGAGATTCAACATCAACGACCGTATAAAGGAGCTTGGTACTCTGATACCAAAGTCAAGTGATCCGTAAGTGGAACTAATTATTATCCTGTTAGTAATGATCCAGTACATTTAACAAGCTAGAAATGAGATTTGTATTTTTAAAAATTATATCCCTGCAATTTGAGTTGAGTTTTTGGTTATAAAAAGTGTGTTATTTTATTGTGTGCTTTAGTGAGATGCGTTGGAATAAAGGCACCATCCTGAAAGCCTCTGTAGACTACATCAGGAAGCTGCAGAAAGAGCAGCAGAGAGCCAAGGATGTGGAGATGCGTCAGAAAAAGTTGGAGCACGCAAACCACAGTCTAATGTTACGCATCCAGGTTAGTGTATGGTGGTCCACCTTGGTTAACGGTGACTCCTTAGAAATGCACGCTCCAATTAATTTATAGGTGGTTAAAGATTTGTCTCCTGACTGAACAGGATCATGGACAGAACTGCTCTCAAGCTTTGTCTCTGTTCCCAAATGATTCATATCTTCACACATAGTTTTTCTCCTTATGGTTTCTACATTCAACCTTCAGCTACATTCACCTACTTTTTAGTTTTACTGTTTTCAGCACAGCTGATTGTCATTGATCAGACTGTACACACACACACACACACACACGCACTCACACAGACGGTGGTTGCACCGTTAGTACTGCCTCCTCATAGTAGACGGTTCCAGGTTGGATTCCAGTTGGTCTAAACCTCTTCAGCAGAGGCTCAGCTGTTTCAGTAAATGCTCAGCTCACAGTCACTTCAGAGATTGTAACTTTTTGTAGTTCTGAATGTTCTTAGAATATTGTAGCTACAGTGCACCATAAAAGTAGCAGTTGGACCAAATGATTACTGTCCAAAATGTAACGCTGATTTCATACTTGTAATGTTACAACTAGGTTGTTTTTGTTTAGCTTTTTTTTTATACAAGAAAATTCAACCCTGCTGCACTGAGATATGTTTACACAGAAAACATGTCCCCATCTTCAGGTACTGTAACTATGTGTGCAGTTGAGCATATTATTTAAAACATGCCTGTTGTACAGCTTTATGCTTCTACTTCTGCATTTCAGAGGCAAATGATGGCCTTTTTCACTGCACTAAAGTAGTGGGACAGCTTTTGGAAGCAGGCTTTTCATCCTCTTCCTGTACTGTGAAAAACATCTGCAAATGGGTTGATTTTCAGTTTGTCATGAACTGAATGTGTTGAAACTTATTAATGAGTTGAGAAAATGATCTTGTCATGCTAAATGAACTTGTTAAAAGGCCCTTGGAATAGGAAAATGCATATTCACCTGAAGGCACAAACATATGATGATCGTATAGAAAATGGTGGATTATTATAGACTGAAGTACCAACAGGATATGAAAGTATTCAAATGAGCCCAGCCTTAATAACACACCGCAGTAAAAGCAACACACACATCAATACATCAGTAGAATGAATCCATAAACATTAAATATAAAAGTGAACCCTGTTGAGGCCTGGACATTCACTGGAACACTGACCCCTCAGTGGTAGTGGACTCTTCTCCCAGTGTCCTCTTAGTGCGTCCACTTAAGGACAGGATATTTCTTTGGCTCCTGCTTTTTCAGCCAAGTTGAACAGTCGCTGTTTGACAATATTTCAATCCAAAGAATGTGCACTTTACTGCCATTAGTGCTTTCAGCGTTCACCTTGAGTTAAAGCCAAATGTTCCATGTTGAATGAATGAAGGGTGGAAAATATAACGCCAAATCCTTCCCGGACGTGGCATCTGAAAGCGTCTGTGCTGCTCATTTCAGGAACTGGAAATGCAGGCTCGGCTCCACGGACTCAACACCAACTCCAGTATTTCTCCTGGTCTGACCTCTGACCCCTCCATGCTCCAGCAGCAGCAGCAGCAGGTCCGACAGAGCGGCCAGTCTCTGCCTCCGACAGCTGCAGGAGGAGGAGGAGCCCCCACCCAGAGCCTCCTGGGTCTGGGGGTGGCGGCCATGGGACAGACTCTGCCCACCTCCTTCCTTTCCCCGCCCTCGTCAGACTCTCCCGCAGGAGTCACCATCAGTAGCCCCCTGGACCTGGGCAGCCTGAGCTTCGCAGAGCTGGACGATGCCTCGGCCTCGGCGCTCTACCCAGACGTGGGCTTGGGAGACATTTTAATGGACGAGGGGTGCACCCTGTCGCCGGAGAGGGTGGGGGAGCCCCTGTTCTCCCCTTTGTCTCCAGGTGCCTCTAAAACCAGCAGTCGCAGGAGCAGCCTTGAAATGGACGAGGACTTGTGATGAGCTCTGTGTGTCTGTCAGAGGGACAAGAATGCAGTCTGTCTTCAAATAACAAGAGTCTATTTATAGGACTGTAGAGTCAAGTAGAAAAGCAACAGTAGCTAACGTTAAGACTCAAAGTCACATTCATGTTGCATCATGTTTTTTTGCCATACAGACTGAATTGCGATCGTTCCAGTTTGGAGCAGGCCAGACCAAGATGTCTGGGTTCATAAATGCAATCTTACTCAAATGGAGTATTGTATAATAGGGGCATGGATTTAGAATTAAGAAAATAATGCAATCTTAAATAGATTTTAAGATTATCTTCAGAGATATAAGAGGGATAGAACGTTTGCTTGAATTTGTTATGTAGGCAAGAAAGCTGTGAGGTTTCTTTTTTTACGACAACAACGGCATAACAAACTGAATAAGAGATGCCAAGACACAGTGTATGTTTAATTATTTTTGTTTTTTCAACTAACTGGAATCAGGGTTTGTTCATAGCATTTGCATGCTCATCCGTGTTGGGTTGTCTCACCAGCAGCTACAGAAGGGATCTTTGTAAAGTGAATTGGCACATTGTGAAATATTTACTGCATATTGTACATAAGAATGTTTTATTTTGAGCAATTCTATTGCACCTTATTTTATGGCAGTCTATGCATTTTATGAAAAGCTTTTGTCTGTTTTTATTACTATTACACACAGTCGACAGCTAATGCCCAGGTTGCATGTATTTGTAATGAACCTTAAGAGCAGTGGAGAATCACTTGCTGCTGCAGCTAGTTAGCCAAAGCAGGACTTCTTCTGGAGTAGCTACCGATTACAAATCAGCATTTTATTTTTGAATATGTTCACAGAATCAATGGAAATGCAAGCATTAGAAATGCAGAACAATTGAATCCTTTTACAGTAGTACTGTAGTTCCTTACATCTATTTTGATACCTGAATAATACTTTGATAAGAGGTTTCTCCTGACTAACATCTGTGTCGTCAGTGACTGTTTGTCTCCATTAACCCTTGTGATCACAGTGTTTTTACTGGTTAGCATGCTTTACCCACAATGTGGCTTTTTTCTGTTGTTTCTTTTCTTTTTTTGATGATATATACAGAATAATACTGCATTACTGCTCATTTTAGTATGAATTCTGAGGGTGAATTTTAACTTTATTTTTTTTAAACAACCACTAGCCTCACCTCTGTAATAATAAGGTGCAACTGTTTGTTGTGTGCAATTATTAACCTATAAAATAGCCACAAATTCAACAAAAAGGTTTTAATTTGTCAGATGCTTAACACAACCTTATGTAGAGTTAATGAATGTGTGTTTGGAAAAGTACCTGCATTTGTGTGTAGATTTTTTTAAACACTGATGTACTGTATTTTTTTCTCTCCCATCTTTTCAGTTATTGATGCGCTTGAATTTGAACTGTTTAAGCGTATTTAACTGTTCTTTGAGCCAAGGTAACATGAAAACAATCGAAGCAGCCCCAAAACATCTGTATTTGAGATCAGACATGGAGGAACATTGTCAGATTCCTGTTCATTCAATCCCTCATGGCACTAATGCAGCGCAGCTACTTGTATCGTTCCTTCTGTTGTAGAACAAGAAGTCCCCAAGGCCAGCAGTCTCTGCTCATGCTCAGTATCCTCTCAATATTTACCACATCTTACCTTGACATATATTAAAGTGCTAACACAGACTGTTAACCATAGCTGTTCGACAGGTAACGTTTGTGTCTTGTCCCTACGAGTTGGCTTTGAAAGGATTTTAACAAATAAATGATGACTATTGGTTCTTGAGGTTGTGGTTACTGGTTCACAGTCAGTGTCAGTGGTAAAGCATCTGAGATATTTCCATGGCGAGGTCCAGACACTCTGTGGCCTGGAGGCAGATGTCACAGACGGGGCAGTCGCACATGACGCAGCGGGCACCCAGACACTCGCAGACGTGGCAGTGGTGGGTGAAGTCCAGGAGAGGCTGCAGGGTGGTGGGGTCGCAGCCGCACAGTGACGAGCACAGAGAGAGGGAGCAAAGGTGGAGGCCTCTGATGGAGGCCAGGAGACAGTCCAGAGGGTGACAGAACAGGCAGCCCAGAAGGACGGCAGCACACAGGTCTGAGGAAACCACACGAAGCAATGCAAACGTCCAAATCAAGATCAATCACCTCATGTTATTCTGAAAAGATCACACTGAATAGACTACATCATTTATTCTGTATTTATATAAAGACTAGAATCACAGGAAATAAGACATTGAACATGAGGTGGTGCAAGTGTCTGTCCGTTACTTTAAGTCAAAATTGTTCCATCAAATAAATTCATATGCTCATAGATTATACAGTAGCGGAAAAAAGTTTTTAGACACCCTTAGATTTTAATTAACCCATAAAGACCCAATGTGACTTTTCTATCAGTTCCCAAATGAATTTTCTCTCTAACCTTTCTGAAGAGATTTATCACCATTTATTCTAATATCATCCTCTGTATTTTGCATTTCTTCAGTGAAAATCATCCATTTTCCTATATTTAATTCACTGATCGTGAACTTTGATCATCATACTGAGATTACATTTGATGATTATTATACCAAAAACACAGAAAACTGAATAAACAGTGTCTTGTCCAGTCCAGTCTGTCATTAACTGAACATAAACCCAGTGTGTCCATCCACTGTCATTGATCCAACTCCATGGGTTTTAC
>JAPQRQ010000022.1:176583-191126 GCA_037367365.1 Apogon talboti | reverse complement strand
AGCCTCTGAACATCCAAATAGGTCATATCTGATATCTGATTATATATATATATATATATATATATACATATATATATATATATAAGGACACACTGGATTTATGTTCAGTTAATGACAGATTGGACTGAAAAAGACACTTTATTCAGTTTTCTGTTTCTGATATAATAACCCTCAACTTTTATCTGAGCTTTAATGGACATCTACATGATCAGTGAATTAAATATAGGAAAAAATACAGATGATAATATTAGAATAATGGGTGATCAATCACATAAGAAAAGTTAAATATAGAGAAAACAATATTTTGGAATTGCCACAAAACTAGCTCTGGGTGTTTAATGGGTTAAATAATGTGAAAATCCACAGTATTTCACATTTTTACCTTCTTCGTCAGCTTGCGTTGTCGTTTTATGGCTTTCTCGACTCCTACTTATTGACGTGAATGATTGACTGACTTCGTGGATGGTGCAAGTTTCAATGGAAGGAGACAACAGTGTGTGGAGAGGCTTGGGCTGGTTCTTCTCCACAGACGCTGCTCCGGTCCCTGCAGCCTCGGGGTTAACAGGGGCGTTGTCTGCATCACAAACAAGTGTTACTCAGAATTCCACTGAGAGGAAACACAGACATGGATGTAGAGCAGGTTTCAGGTTCCACATTCAGCCCAGTTGGATCTCCAATGGGCTGAACCAGTAAAATAATAATAGAAATAATGAAAACTCCAAATTTTTATCTTTGTTTCATTGCAATAAAAAACATTAAACTATGAAATATTTACGTTTACAAACTTTCCAAACAAAAAGTATGCAAATAACCTGAAAAAAATTTAATTTCTTAAGATAAAATAAGTGCAATTTTAACAATAATATGCCTCCACGTATCATTTATACATGTACACACATTACACACAATATTATACAAACATTTGGTAACAGGTATAATATTGTTGAAATTTTTAAGTTTGGAATTTGGATATAAACTACAAACAATTTCCACAATATTATGTGTCAACTTATTATTAATACAACTTAGATCAGAATGGATCTGGAAATGCAAAAAACATTTAGTAACAGGAAGAATATTATTAATATTACACACAATTTTCATTTGGTCCACATTTTATTGTTAAAGGGTCATTATGTTATTATTTCCTGTTGATCATATTGGTCTGTATGTGGAACCTCAGCTCAAACATCCTTGATTATTAATATCAGTGTAATTTTTGGACTTTGCAAATTCATCCCACGGGCCAGATTGGACCCTTTGGCGGGCCGGTTTTGGCCCACGGGCCACATGTTTGACACCCCTGATGTAGAGAATACAGACACTTCACTACTACCTGATGTCTTTTTTGCAAATGCGTTCACAGAGACATCAATGGAGGATATTTCAGAGTCCTCAGTCGACGGCTGCTCAGAGAAAGTAGTGACTTCAGTCAAAGATCCTGAATCACAAGGAGAATAAAGTGTACGATAGTAACAACAGTGTTTTAATACAAGCATTGGATTGGAGCCCATACATTTCACAGTTAAATTTGACTTTTTATATTGGCTGATGGTGATTTTTATTTTCATGTAAAATGTTTGAAACAGTCACGATCAGAAAGTGTTGAGGAGAACACAGGTTCTCAGCAGAGTTGAATGAATTTAAATTATGACATATTTTAAGATTTCATCTTGAGTTATTTATCAGTCCACACTGGCAACAACAGCTGCTTATTTTCTTTGTCGTTGTTTATTTTCGTCCAAACCTACCTCATGTTGATATTTCACAGTTTGAGGTAGACTTTACTGGTTCCTACAGGTTATTGGCAATATGTTTTGTTAAAATATGATAAAATTTGCTAATTAATTTTCTCAAAGCACATATAAAAGAAACTGGAATTAAAACAGCATTATACAAATAATAGAAAGGTTCTAATCTCATATAGTTTTACATCAGTGATTATTTGGTTTTAGACTTCGTGGGGACCTGCAGTGAAAAACTGAAACAGTATGAAAAAGAAGTCATCATCATTTCCCCAAAATGTGATATGACTGCTGAAATATTCTATGGCATATTCACACTATATTAAATTCCTTGTGTTTTCCTAAACTTTGGGTCATTTGTCTCAATCCTGTGACTTTTGTAGGTTTTGTCATGACTCTGACACTAAATCACTGTGTTTCTGTGAACATACCTGTTTGTCCCGTGTTGCTCTCAGGCATCATAAGTGGGTCATGAAGCTTTGATTTGTCATCACTCTTGTTTTCTCCATTTATTTTGGCAAAATTCAGCTCGGCCTCCATCATGCACACGTATTATCAGCATCTAATTTAGAAAACAGTTTACACAATCATGACAAAACCAACACAAATAATACACTAATTAAATTGGGCGCAAAAATACTCATCAGTTATTAAGTGGAATCCACCCTGACGCATGTTAAAATTAATCATCATGATTGACTGAAGATACCGCAGTCATGCCATGTCAGAGTGGCTGTGGTTTACAGCTCTAAGTGATGAGTAGACATCGAGGGACATTGCAGAGAAGTTAATCTATTATTTATCTCCACTTTGGAAGCATTTATATTATGAAAGCCCACACATACAGTACCGGCACAGCTCTATTATGAGTGAGAGGTTTTGTCGTTTGTGAATAAATAACATCTCTAAGTAATAACTACCTTACTAAAGGTGACATGTTGACACAAAGATGAAAACATGCACAAAACTCCAAAAAAGGGTCATACAGTAACCAGACAGAGGGAAGAGAGGGAATCTAAAATAATATTATCAGTCATACTAATACCAATACTACAGTAATTAAAATTTTCTCCATTAAATATATTTGAATTAAGATCATATATTCAATAGGATTAAAAAACAGAGCCACATCTTACATTGTTATGAACTACTTCAGAAAACTTACAGGAGTTATTTCTACATATTATCCTTTGTGAAAAACAAAACTAATTGTGCTTACATGTCATGGTGTATTTTGAAGGTAGGTACTCCGGCAGGCAAGTTTAATCACAGAGAGTAGAAGTATCGTCCTTGGGTGACCTGTCTGTTTGTGGTAATGGAACTATAAGTGCATCAGAAAAGCTCTCTCCTCCTGTCTGCAGAATGAGGGGTATAGGTACTGTAGATACGCATGTGATAGGTCTGCGTGAAAGGTCATCCAATCAGAGGCTGCTATGTCATCCTTATTCCCGCCTCTGACCATGCCCATGCCACGCCCCTTTTCCCTCCCATTCCCCCCTCCCCTTTGGCTTTTTGATCCAATGAGATGCGTCGACATCACAAGGAATGTGTTTCACTCATCCAATGGGAAGTGTGTGATTTGATCCGTAGACCTTTAGGCCGGGGGTTCGTGTTGTGTATAAAGTTAATTTAAATTAAATAAATAAATGAACTTTTAGCCAGGGTCACCTAAACAATCAGGTGTGGATTATGGTGGGGGTCATATCAGGTTCATCTTTCAGTGAAGAAATTGCAATAGAAAGCCATTTAGTTAGACCTGCGGCGCCCTTAAGGGGCTAACACGACAAGTAACCGCAGAAATGTTTTGTAAACGCATAAAGTGTTTTATAAAACCAAAAAACGGGGTTGTATGAGCAAAATAAGTTTTGTAGGTGCATTTTTAAAAACAAATATATACTCTTGCGCTGACAATACTTCACGTATGTTTCCAATGTTATCTGACCTCAATTTGACGCCATAGTCCCCTCTGTAGGACCCTTAGTTTACCGGTAGCCCAGAGATCTACTCCTGGTCAAAATATAAGTCCTCTTTTTCTGCAGTGGACACATGCAAATCAGTAATGAAAGCTTTGCACCAAGTGGTCCTGAGTAAAAAAAAGCAGTTCGGTAAAAAGTATATAATAGGATCTACACTCAAGGAAAGCACAGAAGCAGCCTTTCTCCTCTTCATCACTTGTGGAAACAACTGTGAGACTTGGCCGTCAGTGTTTAGACAAGCTGAGTATTTGACATAAATATAGTTGGGCTTGGTTCTCTGATGTTTTTGGACTTCATTCATTTCAAAGGTTTTTACTATTCGTTCAGAGCTGCTTCATTTACCATAGAATAAATAAGACCACAGGACATGAAGCTGATGGACAGTTTGTCCATGTACTGTTGAGATTCTGAAAATGGTTGTAATTACTAGATACTTAATCAGTGTTTCCTGTGGAATTAGGAATGAGGAAATACAGTATGTCGTATCACGTGACATATCGGTTGATTGGTTGCTATGGGCGACAGCATAGTACAGACGTACAGGAAAGAGCTGTATACATCAAGATGTAAGGGAAAAAAATGGATAAGGCGAAAGCAAGGGTTCCCTGTCAGGAGATGCTGAGAGTGACTGCTAAACAGGTATTTGGAGAAGATCAGAGGTATTAAGGATATAGACCCCTACGAGTTACCGGCGTCCGACAGGTGCAGGGATGTAGTATGGAGGTACCTCCATAATGCTGACTCGCTGCCACCCTGACCGCCGTAAAGTTAGCAGCAGACACCGGCATTTTTTTAGTAGCCCTCCCGGGATGGAAACGCCCATTGTGGGCTACTTTGAATCTGAGCTGGCGGTCTTTAACACAAGGAGGTCTTCTTAGGGACCACGGTGAAGTCAGTTTGACATTGGATATTCAGATCCACTCCAGCAGCGGCGGCTGACCGCTAGGCTTTACTCGCTGCTTGGTGATGAGTGATGCGTCTACTGGCGCCTGACAGCTTGAGTGCCACCTGTCAGTCTGCTCTGCACATGAGTAAACGCCCAGATCAAGTAGCCAATCGGAGAAGAACCCTTCTAGCCAATCAGAGGCAAGAAAGGCGGTTTGCTGGAATACAAACCAAAATTATCAGTTCTTCCCTCGAAGACGTACAATTTATGTATCTTTGTTTCATTTAAACTTTATTTAGAATTTACAGAAAACAGGGACAAAATACAGAACTGAAGCCACAGTGGTAGAAATAAAAAAAACAAACAAAACAGCAGCCATAATAAACACGAACACATAATCAGAAAGAAGTCTAAAAAGTTCGTTTGTACATAGTTTGAGGTGTTGCGACAAGGCGGGATACGTTTACGTTTATTTTATTCTTTAATTTTATTTAATCTTTTTTATATAGAAAAGTTTTAAAATTTGCCAAAATCAATATGGATGTCACTAATCTCCACAGCAACCGCTGAGAACGTAAACTTTAGGAAACCGTTGGGTTCTTCTTCTTCTTCGTGTTTTACGGCCGTAACTGTTGGGTTAAGTCGAACTGATACTATTGGCTAACAATGGTACATGTGACCATACGGCAGCTGACGAGCCGTTCCGTTTTCATCAATGGTAGCAGGGCAGAGTTTAGAATCTTTCCCGATAGGTCGAACATCTTGGTGTTACATCCGTAGTTGTTAGCTTAGCATAGCAGTAGCTGACGAGTCCAAAGGCTTATCGCCTCGTTGAATATTTGTTGTCTTTTAATTACAAACCATCCAGATTTCAGATAATGGTAAGTACCCAGGATTCAAGACGAATTTGGAAATCGGTAGATTTAGCTTCGTGAAGTGAAAAGTGACGGACTATCGACCACGTCTTTCTGAAAACTGTTCCAACTTGACGATAAGCTTAACTAGTTAAGACGTGAGTCCTGTTTACCGAATAAATGGAACTCAGAAGACCAAGTATGACCTATTTGCTGCAGTCTTTCACAGAAACGCTGATGAATTAGCTAGCAATAATCGAAAATATCACTTTTACTGATGTAAACAAATCTCAGGCTAATAAGCTAACCGTCCTCTGTAGGCGCTAGCTTAACGCTGTCCATACACAGTATATTCCATTAATATTAGTCACTTTAAAGACATGCATCATGAAATTATGATCTGACCTTCAAATCTAAAAGTAAATGCCATGACATGTAGAACCAATGCAATCATTATGTTTGGATAATATTAAATGTAGCGTAGAGACTGAGTTAATATTTTACATTTACAGTTGGTTCCATAGTATCTGTAGGGTTAGGGTCATTTCACTTGGAAATTAGAACTACTGGATCATTACTAGTCAGTGCATTTGGTTGATGTATTTTCCAACATTTATCAGTTCTAACGAAAAAAAGAGGAAAATAAAACGACCCTGGAGTAGACAAACTAATAAAGAAATAAATGACCCTTAGAGTTGTTAGTCAGTATGTATTTGAAGTTACTGATATAGTATTAAGACGTTTCTCTTTTCTTTTCCAGACAAGATCAGAGAAACTTTTGAACAATCTGCAATATAAATTTTAATGTTCTCCCTGGTTTCCCTTGAAGAGAGACCAAGAATTGACTATTTCCATTTTGGAAGAATCTTACCAAACAGATGTTGCAGGAGAATAGATCAAATTCATTAGAATTTTATTTGGGATAATAAACAACCCTTGACAATATATAAATAATAAAGTACACATAAAACAAACCAAAAAAGGATAAAAATGGTATGAGAAACTAAAAAAAAAAAAAGAAGCTAGTTGTCATCCAGGACAGGGCTCGGTCAGATGCAGATAAACACATCTGCACCTGATGATTTATGCTTTAACTGTGTTTTTCAGGACAGTGAAATGTCCGACATGGAACATGCGCCAGGTCCTGAGACCAGCAGTATGGAGGGGGAGAACGCCCCGCTGTATTGCATCTGCAGGAAACCAGACATTAACTGCTTCATGATGCAAGTTCTCATCCATCGTTACTGTTGTTGCACTCCTTCCATTCCTGTGGATGCACTAGTACTCATACTTTTGTGTCTTGTGTTTGACCAGTGGGTGTGATAACTGCAACGAGTGGTTCCACGGACACTGCATTAACATCACAGAGAAAATGGCCAAGGCGATCCGGGAGTGGTACTGCATGAGATGCAGAGGTGGTTATATATGATCTTCTGAACAAAGCCTTTGAGAATGCAGCAGTATGTCTCAAATATTATTTATGTAATGAAACAATATGCTTATGTTTCTTGTCACCAGATAAAAATCCCTTATTGGAAATAAAGTATAGATCAAAGAAAAGCCGTGAAAAAGACGTCGAATCTGACAAGAATGAAAAACAGTACAGCACCCCAAGTACTCCAGACTACAAGAGTGAGAGGAGGAGGGGCTCAAAAGTAAGTACTTGTACCTTGACTAGTCACTTAAAAGGTCACATAAAGGAACAACCGCATGGACTCCTTTTAAGTTACAAAATGATGTGGTGTTTTTGGTTTTTCCATCTTCACTGCTGAGCAGACAGGGTTGTCCTCTAAGTCCACTGTTGAATCCCCACAGGTGAAGCGCTCGGTGCGTATGTGTGGTGAGTGTGAACCTTGCAGAAGGACAGAGGACTGTGCCCAGTGTGACTTCTGCAAGGACATGAAGAAGTTTGGGGGCCCTAACAAAATCAGACAGAAGTGCAGGTTTCGTCAGTGTGAGGTTCGGGCCAGGGTAAGAGACCCGCTCACTGCTCATCTTCGAGGGAACTGCAGCCGTTTTGTCATTGTTCCATATTGACACACTGTTCCCTCCCCACTGACAGAAAATGTTGCGCGTGAAAGAAGAGGAGTTCTCACTGCGAGAACGAAGAGAGAATTCCTACCACAGACGCAGACATTACTCTGAGGACTACGACAGTGAGGCGGAGCTTTACCAACAGTACAAATCAGCTGGACTCGACGACAACATGGTAGCAGAAAACCCGCTGCTCCATTTGGATCAACTCCATTGTTAACGTGCAGTAGGAACTGCAACACAAAACTGACATGTGTTGTGCATTTCACGGTTCTCTTCTCATCCAGGCGTGGGGCAGCGACGACGACGACGAACCGCCGTTTAGTCCGGTCACGCGGAAGAAAGCTGTGAAAGTGAAGCACGTCAAGAGACGAGAAAAGAAGTTTGACAAGAAAGTAAGATTTGAGTTTGTCTGTTTGAAGTTCTGACGAGTGTCACTACAGTAAAAGGAACTGATGCATATGACAACATCTCTTCTACTACAGAAAGAGTCGCGGCGTCACAAACAGAAGCAGAAACACAAGGACAAAAGCAGACACAGTGAGAAGGCGGATCTGCGGGACCACGGAGGCCAGCGCCAGTGTCTGGGGCCCAGCTGTGTGGAGGCAGCCAGAGCCAACTCCAAATACTGCTCTGAGGACTGTGGCATGAAGTTAGCTGCCAAGTAAGAGCCTGTCCACCTGCGGAATACTTCCACCTGTCAATGCATTAGCAGTCAGGAATATTATGGGATAGGGGTTCACAGTTAATGCTGTTCCTGTCATCATCTGTCTCCATCAGTTCAGGTTGTGCAGCATCCTGGTTGGCAGAAGGCCCATATGCCTCCCATAATCTATATCTGACCCATTATTATCAGGCAGTCACAATGGCATCTTTCTCGTTCTGAGGGATCTGTGGTCATGTGGCCATCAGCTATAGCCAACAGATCAAGAACTTCACTCAAAGTCGATCTAAAAGAAAGCTACAAGAAGAAGTTTGCATATAGACACGTGTGTACACTTGGATACAACGTCCATCATTACTAGACACCATAAAGATGACATGCACCAAAAGTCTTGTGTGTATTTTAACATACTTTACTCAGCCGTTCTTTGGGAGCTTTGACTCCCGGCTCTGGTCATGTGACAATTTACTCTAAAAATGTGACACTGCACACACACATTTCATCCAAACATCGTATTATTTCAGTATTTACTACATTGAAAAATCACTGGGTAACATTTTTACAGCCTTATAAATGAGGTTTTTTTGTGGTTACTATGGTGACGGATATTAGTCTGTAATACTTGGTATCACATTGGAAAGGAAAGCATTGATATCACACACATGAATCCCAAGTCCTGATAACTGCAGCCTCTTCCTTCCACAGTTCCAGTCCTCTTGCTCCCCCTAGTGGTAGAAGGTTTACACTGGTGTGATTCCAACCGTGTGTCTGAGTGTTTTCTGTCATGTCCAGGTTTACTGTCTGTCCTCTAATCTGTGAGTGTGTTGATCTGCAGCCGGATCTATGAGATTCTGCCTCAGCGTATCCAGCAGTGGCAGCAGAGTCCCTGCATCGCAGAAGAACACGGGAAAAAGCAACTGGAACGAATCCGCCGGGAGCAGCAGAACGCCCGGCTGCGTCTCACCGAGATGGAGCGACGCTTCCACGAACTGGAGGGCATCATCGCCAAGGCCAAGCAGCAGGCGGTTCAGCAGGACGAAGAGGTAGTTGTAGCGCCGCCTGCACACGGTGCCTCTGAAGGACTGTTCCATATGCTGAGAGTTTGGATCTGTTACTGGGGCTGGCAGAGCCGGCCCACATGGACAGCCTGAAGACATGTGTGTTGGACCTGTCACAGCTACTTATGATGGACAGATGAATGGTAGCTCAGTTTACAGGAAATAATGAGCACTTTTAGATGGGTGATTGAAAAACATGTTTTAAGGGTCAGATCTTCAGCGGTGCCACGGGGACACATGTCCTGTCCAATAGTCTCTGTGTTTAAATCCCTTCTGTCCATGTTTAATCCATGTATGAACAGGTCTCAGTCAGTATTGTCACATGACACATGGCACCACTGACACAAAGAACATTTGGGTAAACGTACTTAAATTACTGCTGCATGACACAGGGACTCAAAATGAACATAATTTTTATTCACTTTACACAAACGTCCATAACATGCTGTTGTCATAATAAATGGATCTTAAATGAAACAGGGCTTTAGCTCTGATGGAAAAACTACAACTGTGATCAATATTGGATCAAAATGTTGAAATGATCAGTTTTTATGAACACAAATGTGTTGAGACAGGTGGACCTGGAGCACGTGGACAGGTGGACCTGGGACACGGGCACAGGTGGACCTGGGGCACGGGGACAGCATTTTGTCCCTTTGTTCAGTTGTCCCATTAAAATCCTTTGTCCTACAGATTGGACAACACCAGGACTGATCAGGGTTGAGACAGAATGGTTCAGGGACAATGAGACCTCATTTCCACACATGGCTTATCCTCCATAAAGTCCAGACTCTAATGTGGATGTGATGAAAACGATGCAGCGGTCCGATTCTCCATCATTAATAATCAATAATCAATGCAACTAGGGACAGAACAAATATGACCAACCTCATTGAGACACTGCATAAGCATTATGTGGTAAATCAGATGTGACAGTGAATGTGTCCTGGACTCAGAACCAAAGGGGGCGGAGTCAAACATGTCATGTGTGACTTTTTTTTTGGTAGGGCAGTGTAAGTTTCCTGCTGTTTTCGTGTCGTACTTGTCGCTGATTGTTCCATGTTTCTGATTCAAGTGCGTTGGTTGTTTTCAGGTGAATGAAGGCGACAGTGAGGACACAGATCTGCAGATTTTCTGTGTGTCTTGTAGTCATCCGATTAACCCCAAAGTAGCTCTGAGACACATGGAGCGATGCTATGCAAAGGTGAGTATCAGCCGGAATATGATGTTGTTTCTTCTTCTACTGAAACGTTCTAAACTGTTCTTCATGATCCTGTTACAGTACGAGAGTCAGACGTCCTTCGGCTCCATGTACCCCACAAGAATCGAAGGGTAAAAGAGGAAACCTTCATGCTTATATGGCAGTGTTTCCTGTTTGGGTCTGTTAACTCTTTGTTTTCCACAGAGCCACCAGACTCTTCTGTGACGTGTACAACCCTCAGAGTAAGACCTACTGTAAGAGGCTGCAGGTTTTGTGTCCAGAACATTCCAGAGATCCCAAGGTCAGTCACAACATTTTTGGTATGATTTTGACAAAGCTACGACATAAAGCAGGTTTTTTGAGTTTGTTTTTTTTTTTTTTTTTTACCTCCAGATCCCAGTGGACGAGGTGTGTGGATGTCCTCTGGTGAAGAACGTGTTTGATCTGACGGGTGAATACTGCAGAGTGTCCAAACGGAAATGCAACAAACATTACAACTGGGAAAAGCTTCGCCGAGCTGAGGTGGACCTGGAGCGCGTCCGGGTGGTGAGTCACATGTCAAAAGACTAGATCGGACACGGGTGCTTGAAACCCTGGAGAATGCCTGGATTTCAGTGTTGTGTTTTTAAGGTCTGAAAAGTGCTTGAATCTTAGTTAAAGTGCTAAAAGTGCTTGTACTTCTAACTGTGATGTCATTTATTTATTTTGAATGTTAACTCTGCCAGGTTAGGTGTGAAGCCAAAGCTGCTCACAGAGGTGATACATTTAGAAAAATAAAACTTTGTCACAACAGTCAATTCCCAGGAGTTCTCGGGTCGACTCAGGTCCATTTGTATGTTAATCTTCGTCTCGGTGTGAGTGTCCCTGTTTCTGGATAAAACTTCATGTTCTCCTTTAATGTCTAAACTTTTTCCTGTTATGAAACATTATTTTAGATGTTTATACATAATGCAACATCCATCATTGTGATCAAAGTGAACAGAATAACCCTGAGGAGACGTCCTCCTGTAGATGATGAGGGGAAACTGACCCTTAAAAGTGCTTGAATCTGACCTTGACAAATATGTCCGACCCCTGTGCGAAAGACATGCTTCTGTTTTTCATCATCGTCCTTTTTACAGATGAACTTGTTTGTTTCCCACAGTGGTACAAGTTGGACGAGCTGTTCGAACAGGAGCGTAATGTACGGACCGCCATGACCAACCGAGCCGGGCTCCTCGCTCTGATGTTGCACCAAACGATTCAGCATGACCCCCTGACGACCGACCTCCGTAGCAACAAGGACCGGTAGTCTGCCTCCGCGTGGGTCGCCGTAAACACAAAAGACTGACCTGAAACATGAGACGGGGGAGAAGGGACTGATGCAGACAGATGTTCCATTTTGATAATATTTTTAAAAAGTCTTTTTATGATAATCAACTTTGTGTGGTAAATGGATCTATATTTTCCTGTGCTAATTTAACTACTGACTAAAACTGCTGTATTTGATGTTATCATTTGAAATAAACAGCTCCACCCTCGATGGTTCCTCTGTCTGTCACAGTATGTTTCCATCACCATTGTTCTGAATATGGCAGTCTTATGATTTTAATTGGGTCATGGAAACAGAAGATTCTATTTGCTACAAATTGTCCAAATAAGGCATGTGGAATATCCTGGTTTAATTTTGGTTTTGGAAGGATCCTTTGGATGTTTGTACATGTGTGTCTGGTGGAGATGGATGATGTTTAAAGTCCACATTTTTTGTAAATGAAGAGACACGACATACTTTTGAACATGATGAAAGGTGAGATCTGCAAGTTGTTGGATGTGTGTAAATATTCCAATGCAGACTTTAAGAGGATGTGCAAAGGAATTAAACACCATAATTGAGCTATTTTACACTAGTGTGTAAACAAGAATAGTCATTTTTCATTTGTTATACAGCTTACTAATTTATTTTTTGTGTGTGTAAATGCTTGTTTGCTTAAAACAAAAACAACAGTACACAATAGTTAAATGCTCACACACACACACACAAAGACCAACAACCCGTTCCATGTCCGTGCAGACACTGGAAGAATACGCAGACTTCACACAGAAAGGCACAGCCTTTTGTTTAGGGAAGTAAATTAACTGAACCTGAAGGAAATCAATATATCCTGATGTTAGTGTATGCGATAGAGATTTATCTCTGTCTAGATCTATATTATAAAAGGGAAGTGGACTCTTGTGTGTCTCGGACAACACACATAAGCTGTAAAGTGCTGACTGCTGCAGTTTGGCGTACTAGTGTGTTTTTGGTCAAGGAACAGACTAGTGAAAACAGCAAGTTGATAGGACCGATATTTTGGGAGATATTAGTAATTTTGGAATGCAATAGCTTTACAATCACGTTGCTATGCCCAGAATCATAGAATCATCATTGAAGTGGGTTACATAGCAACACATAAACAATAGGGCCACGTTGCCATGGTGTCAAATGTCATGTGCAGAAACAGACATATCAGCTGAGAGGTTATTCAACTGAAAATACCAGTGGAATTTACCAAGAAAGTAAAGGAATGAACTAGGAACTCAGAGTAGAGTTTATTACACCAATATTTAGACCACATCTAGAACCCGTGGTGCCCCACACTTCAACACGCTGGTGTACATGAACCTGCATGAGGGTTGTGGTGGGCCGGTCTGAAGAATGCACTGACATATCTGCGCCAATTTTATACTTTGGATGCATCTTGGCATGGAGCAGAAGCCTATTGATAATAACTCCATTCTGGCCGAGGGGTGTTAGTGCGCAGGACGTTATGTCATAAACCAAAGTGGTCGTAGTCTGATATGTACGGAAGCCGAGAACGGCTGTGGATTTACATATTTTATAGTCGTTATCTCGTGATTACAAATTAATTCGTTATCTTTAGATAACAAAGTTCATTTTCTCGAGATAACGAACTATTTAATTAATTTTCTCGAAATAACATGCATGCAATGGAAAAATAAATGATTTGTGATTTCAGTCCCATTACAGAAAACAGTTATTTGTTTCAAAACCAAATCCCTCTTTTAACAAATCGTTGAAGGGATAGACTCCATCCAGAAGTTTGAAATAAATTTCTTTGGTTTTTGGGTTTAAATATTGGGTTCGCAAAATTCTAATAGTTTTATGTGAGTGAAATTGAGAAATAGAGTTCTATAGGACAGTAGAAAACTACATCTCCACAGCAGGTTCGTAGCGGAAGTAACTTTTCGTTGTGATTCTTTTCAGGATTCTCATTGGTTAATGGTATTCGATCATCTCACTACACTGCCACCTACAGGCCCGGCATGCTCTTGACGGTATAGATATACGGAGCCGTATAAACGTGTATGGAGCGACATCTGTGCCCAGATGTCGCTCCATAAACGCAGAGGTTTCCGAAAACAATCACGTCTGCACCAGGGTTTTTTGAAAACGGAGAGGGGGAAATCTCCGTTTTCAAAAATACCTACGTATAAACGTACGTATAAAAACTGTGCAGGGATTTTCCTTATTTTCTTGTATCTTAAGAAAAGAGAATGAGAAATAAATCTGTATCTATGCTCGTTTAAACCCTGCGAAAACAAGATTTCTGTACAGTACTCTGTGCATAATTCTCTCTTCTTGTACATTATATGTTTGTGTATGTTAAAACTGGGTTTTTATTTAACCATTAATGTATAGTTCCTTTTTTAAATTCGTAAAGCAAACATTTAATGTGCATTTTGCCATATTTTTGACAGACATAAATGTAGTTTTAACTACTTTGTCATTGTGGTTCAATAAATATTTGTTAAGCTCTCAATGATTGTTGAAGTAAAACAACGTTATGAGGTTCAGTGATAGGCTTAAAGATTCTCAGCAATGCAGGGCAGACACATGACTCATTTGGGCAAAAATGGGAAAAAATGCATGAAATAAGACAATTATTCATCATTATCATTATTATGATTACCTAATAAATATAATTGTGTCTTACATACTACATGTAGTATGTACTACATGTATGTAACCTAGTTTCAAGACTTTTAAGGACACGCAGGCTCTATTTTCATTAACCCTCCTGTTATGTTCATTTGTCAGGAACAGCAATGATGTTCTGGGTCAATTTGACCCGGTGCATGTTTAAT
>JAPQRQ010000022.1:156100-176483 GCA_037367365.1 Apogon talboti | reverse complement strand
TACTTTTAACTACTTTTCCTAGATCTTCAAACTTTAAAACGGGTCAATTTGACCCGTAACATAACAGGAGGGTTAAGAAACGGCAGTCTCTCGGTCGTTGCCTTTTTTAAAATTCTCTGATGAACCCTGAAAGCAACCAAAGAGGACACTAGAGGGTTGAGATAGGTCACTTCCACGTCTACTCAGCGTAAACTCTTGATTTATTCTAGACTGCCAGGACGATAATGGTTTATCTTACATTCGTTCTAATATTTTTGTCTCATCATTTATGTTTTATTGTTGTGTTCATCTTAAATAAACTCTTATGCTGTTTAATATTTAACCGAAACTTATTTATATGTTCCATGTCGGTGAATATCTAATGTGTTGGATGGTGTATTTTGGTGTTCGGTTTTCTTTGATCGTACCTCCGTTTCCGTCTTCTCTAGATACATGTTAGCGGGGTACGTTAGCCTACCCCTTAAAGTGTTGTATGATCTATCTATCTTTCTATATATAATTAATATCAAAAGGTGTGTTTCTATCAGCCCAACTGACTGCATGATTTGGTGAACTAGTAGTGATCTACAGCTCTCATTCGAGGTGTTTAATTGAAGCAGATGTGTGGAACGGTGGAGGCGTGCGTTAGCTGACGGTTGCTAACATTTCTTCCATTTTCGTTTTAGCTGCCGTTATTAAGTGTTTCTAATCCAGTTTATGTGAATTTAACGCCACTGGTGCTGTAATTAGTGTGGCTAATATTACAGAGTCAGGGCACTTTGAGAAGCATTGCAACGATAGCTGTCATGATGTTATAAGCGTTAGCTAGTGATGCTAACACAGTGTTTAGCTAGCATCTAGCCGTTGCTACATCCCAGTGTTAAGCAGGTATTTAACCACGAATAGATAGCAGATTTATGTGGATTTTTACACACTGGTAACGACAACATGTGCAGAGTGCCAACACGTTTCCTTTCGGGAGTTTTCATTTAAACGTTTGCGCATACAGCAAGGATTCCCCGCTAAGCCATAGTGACAGCCATTTGCTAAGCTAATGTAATTAAGCGTGAGAATGTTGCACTTCTGACAGATTCAGTGTCTACGAATAGATTCAGTGTCTACGAACATGTGCACATTCAACGTCTTGTTTTTCAGATTGTACCATGAAAAGCTGAACACCCATCACTGACCGGAGGGCCGAATTGAAGAACGGCTTGAGAATACACCTTTTAAATGGGATGCCAGACTGGTTTTAGGGGCTATCATATGAGTGTCCGGGTAAACACTTTGCAGCGTTTGTAGCTAAAACTGGGTGCATCAATGAACGAGGAACCGCAAATCAGCCCAGTGTCTCGTAGACAGCCTGGGGAAAACACGGAGAAAGAGACCAGAAAAGAGGAAAGTATTCCAGGCAAACTCAGGAGTCAGAGGTCCATCCCTGAGTCTCTAGAAGAAACCTACACAGAGGCAACAGATAAAGAGGACGATAAGAGTGAACTGAAGGATGGGGATAAGGGGAATGCTAAAGAGGAGCCTCCTTGTGACTGGTTTGAACCACTGGAGGAGGATGATGATGATGATGCCAATAGCTGGGACTACCAGCACCCCCACGGTCAGAGAGATCCTGAAGAAGAAAGTCTGTTAGGAGAAACTGAGAGTGTGGCGGGCAGTGAAAAGGCCTCTAGAAAAGCTTCTAAGTAAGTTGGATAAGATAAGAGCTTTTATTTGTCTCATGCACAGTTAAACGTAGGGCAATGTGTAGTGAAATGTGTTTTTGCACCTGCAGCCAATAGTAATAATTACACATGCAGCACGCAAGATAAAAAAATCATCTATCTAAAGAAATGTAAACTTAAGGGTCTTGTATATACATGGACATTGAAGGGCTCTTGTGTATACATGCACTTCCAGTGTCACAGCTGCTTCAATAAGGTGCATGTGTGTTCCTTTTTTTAACGTTTACTCCAAGCTTAAACACTGGTGATTTTTAGATATATCTTAACAGTGTGCTTTTTTGTAATTCTAATAGTAAATGCATTAAACATAAGACTTGGTATGATGTACAACTTATAAAAGGAATCATGTTACAGAAATGCTTCAAAGACATTCAGAGAAACTCAGTGTTTCATCAGAGGAGCTCCATGCTTTGTTTCTTCAAGGACCTTTAGAGTTTGATGGATGTGATGAGTGAAAGAATCAGCTAATGTTAAACCAATAATCAGCTTTGTCTTCATAATGGAAAACATTTGCACATCCAGTTCCATCTATAGTATCGGTTTCTTATTCAGAATGTGCATTTTTTTCTCCCTTTTTATTTGTTTTAATTAAGTGTTCACGCTCCCCGTCGTAAGCGAACCCATCCTGATGAGGGATGGGTTGACTGGCCTGAACTTGGAGAAGGTTGGAAGCGCAAAGAAGTTGTGCGTCGCTCAGGTTCTAGTATCGGGCAGAAGGACGTATATTACATGAGGTAAAGGAAAAACACTACCTCTTTACTAATGTGTTTAGTTCATGGGATCAAACTATATAATTTTGTCATTACTAACTGTTAGTAACTGGTTCTGCTGGTTCTGTTTCTACAATTACATCTGAATAAGGTTGTTAAATCCTTGATAGATGTGGTCATTTCCCCGCCTTTAACAACAGTTTATGTCTCTTTCATGTAGTCCTCATGGTGATCGAGTCAGAAGCAGAGTGGAACTGACTTCAGTGTTGGAAAGGATTAAGGACTTGTCCGGTTTTGATTACAAGTCGGGAAAGTTCTTGAACGGCGAGGCACCACCAATAAGAATACGAAGGAAGGTACCAACCTTTTTTGTCATGATTAATTGAACCTTTTTGCTCAAAGATATTCAGACAGTGTATGTCTTTTATGTCAGAATGTTAGCTATTAAATATGTGGGGACATTATTCAGAATCACCATTCACACACACACGAAATGCATTCACACACGTGAAAATACACATACACATGTGAAAATGCACACACACGTGAAAACGCACACACATATGAAATGCGTTCACACACTGTGTGTGTGTGCATTTTCACATGCGTGAGTGTGTTTTCACATGTGTGTGAATGTATTTCATATGTGTGTGTAAATGTATTTCACATGTGTGTGTGAATGTATTTCATGTGTGTGAATGTATTTCAAGTGTGTGTGTTTTCACATGTGTGTGTGAATGTATTTCGTGTGTGTGAATGTATTTCGTGTGTGTGTGAATATATTTCACATGTGTGTGTGAATGTATTTCACATGTGTGTGTGAATGTATTTCAAGTGTGTGTGTTTTCACATGTGTGTGTGACTATTTCATGTGTGTGTGAATGTATTTCGTGTGTGTGAATGTATTTCATATGTGTGTGTGAATATATTTCATATGCGTGTGAATGTATTTCATATGTGTGTGTGAATATATTTCATATGTGTGTGAATGTATTTCATATGTGTGTGTGAATATATTTCATATGCGTGTGAATGTATTTCATATGTGTGAATGTATTTCGTGTGTGTGTGTGAATATATTTCATATGTGTGAATGTATTTCATATGTGTGTGTGAATATATTTCGTGTGTGTGTGTGTGAATGGTAATTCTGAATAATGTCCCTTATGGCCCCTCATAATAAATGTTCCTTCTGTTCTTGTCTGTTAGAGAAAGATGAAAGAGAGAGATTCTTCGTCGGAGTCGAGCTGGATGGACAGAGGGGAGGGGGCCGACACTCCTGACTCCCACCACAGACTTACCCCCAGCACAAGTATAAAAACCACCCCCTCCAACCAAACCAGCGTCCCCACGTTCAGTCCCAGAGAAAATCCAACCCCGGTCTCTCGACATTACTCCGGTGACGACAAAATCCGTCTTCCTCCTCCGTCATCGTCCAGACCCATCCCCCTCCCCTCCATAAACGGGGAGATCGGCTCAGAAGACAGTACACTGTGAGTCCAGTACCTCAGGCCTGGTCTCAGACACTGAACCCCAGGTGGATGGTCAGTTGATGTCACTGGTCTATGCAGATGGAATGATGATGTGTCCATCTGTCTCTAGGGTCTGTGCCAGATGTGGGATCTCCTTTACAGGAACATGGTACGACAAACAGAGGAAGAGGCCGTCCTGCCCCACCTGTTGGGGTACGTCAGTGGATCCGTTTAAAACACGATGAATCTAAAGCAAACACAACATTCCAATTTATTTTCATTTCTGTGATTCCAATAGCCTCAAAGACGAGAGAACATCCGATGATTCGATTTCGAAAGGTAAGGCCTCTTCTATCCTCAGCTCCAGCTGAACACATTGAACTGGTTTACCTGTATTTTCTGGACTAGTTTTGTAAGATGTTTAATGTCATATGAGAGAGGAGGTTGATCATCTGTGTCCAGGCAGTGTCCATGTGTAAGAGAGGAGGTGTTTAATGGAAAAGACATGTTTCATGTGTTCCACAGGCGAGAACAGGGCTGTGAGGGGTGAGATCATGACAAAAGAGGACAGGAACCTGAAGTGATGTTCTTTGGTACATTCGTAGCAGTTGTCTGTGAAGACACACATGTACAGTCCCAGAGCAGAAAACTGTCCACGTCAGTCTGTGTCCATCAGGCCACGTATCTGAGGCAAAACCAAGACAACTGGTGCACAGAGTGAGACATTAGATCAAAACTCTAACAGAGTATGACATACACCCACTTCTGTTTTTAGTTCATTAATTATAGTACTGGAAGTTCTACAAATATCCTTTTAAATGTCCAGTGCTGAGGTTTGTTTACGTTTCTTGGCCAACAAAAAAAGGTTTTATAGCAATCATTCCATTCTTACAAGGGTAAATAGGGTTTTGGGTTTTAATTTTGTGCATCATTTTTAATTTTTTGGTATTAAAGTTATATGTTTTACATCTGTTCTGGAAAAAATAACAATTTAAAGAAGTCACTGATATTCCAATATTGCCATAAAGTTAATGTCGGTGTTCAAGAAGACATACACAAGAAAAGATAAGATAAGCAGAATTCAAAATACTGGGTGAGGGTACAACTGTATTTCTTGAAATATTTTTAGGATTTGAACATTTCTGTGTGCATCTTTTCAAATACCTCTTTCTGTCCATGTCGACCCTAGTGGATTCCGTGTGGTCAGTGCGTCGGATGCCACAACACGGTGAACTGCGGTCAGTGTGCAAACTGTAAGAACGGATTACAGAGCCCAGAGTCTCGCAAGCGCGTCTGCCGGAAGCGTAGATGTATATGTCCTATTCGCAAGGTACGCTGAGAGTGAAGCATCAGTTGTTATTTCCGTTTATTGTTCAAATGGGATGAATTCGCCTTAATGGTGTGTTTTTCATCAGGGGCCCGGAGGCTTCCTGGCGCAGAGGCCTCGTAATGAGCTCTCTGAACCACTGGAGGAGCAGGTCAACTTCCAGGTACAAAGCTTGTACAGTGTCCTAAAGTCTGTGCCTGTACATGTACTGTGTTTGGGGCAGATGTCCACATTTCCTGTTACAGTATAATAATAATAATAATAATAATAATAATGATAATAATAATAACCTACGAAGCCAATGCACATAACCTTAAAACCAGATTATGTTGATTCTTAATCTGACAGAAGGAGAATTGTGTGCTGAGCTAAAATCACTGGACAGATGAGTAGACAGGTTCTGAAAGTCTTGTCAGTAAAGATGATATAACAATGCAATGTTTCTGAAAATGTGAAACTGTTTTTGAGCTCATATCAGCAGTTCTTTCATTTATGTGATTCCTTTTGTTTTACAGACTGATTATTCAGAGTCCAAGGTGAGTTCCAGTCATTCAAGTTTTGACCTGTTCATGTTTGAACGCCTTCTGCTAATAATGTCTTCAATTTTTGTCCATGTTTTATTCACAGCAGACGCAGAGTCTCAAAAGCAGTGACATAGAGAACTTTTCACTCAGTGCGGATGTTGAGGACGAGGACGAGTTTTCAACAGATGACGACGATGATGTGAGTGTTTTCAGTCCACAGGGGGTTAATGTTCTCAGTGACTGTTAGGGCAGAATGAGAGACTGGCCACGTCAACATCCACACAGGCCCAGGCTCATGGAATGATGACCCTGTTATGTGTGTTATTGGACAGGGTTGACGAGAGGCAGCATGTGTTAAACACACCTAAATAAAAGACACTAGAGGCCACAGAACTGGACCATCAGTCGAGTAGGGCTGGATACGATAGATGTAAACACAGGTCCTATCTGTCGGTGATGACACCAAACCATTGTTTCTACTTTAAAGGCTGACTGAAGTTGAAGAAAGCAGATACCTCTGTGGTTTTACATTTGTGTTGATTGTCAGAACATGTGACTTCTAATCTAACAGCCAAACATTCGATGTAAGATGATCAAATATTTCCTTGACATCAAAACATGCAGAAGTAAAATGAAAGGGTTTTCTATGACAGTCTAAACTAAACCTCGAAGACAAAAGATGATGATTACCTCACAATGGGCATGTGCAAAGTGAAACTTAACACGTTACTAATTTCTTTACATCTCCCGCTGTTGTGAAACTCATTTACCTTTTCCCTACCTCCTGAAACTTTGCAAACTTTTATTTAAGGGGGCAGGATGCTTGTTTGGGGAGGGGGGCATTACCCCCACTTGCCCCCCCAGGAAACGCGGAAAACATACAGGAGCCGGGTGGCGCATTTACTTTTGAGCTGTTTGCAAATACCCAGTGGTTGCACATGGAACTTTTCAATAGCTAGTAAATATGACTAATAGATAAGATGTTTCAGTGAATGAGACTTTTAAAACCACATGATGTATTAGTTTAAAAACACCGCACGTCAGCCTATGTATGATCACTTTCAGCTGAATGCAGCCACTTGTTTTTATTTTAAAATGGTCAACTATAGTATCAAAGTATGGTAATTATTTTAATTTAGTGGTGTTCAGCCCTTAGTCTTGAATCATATTTTGGGTATTATAAGAATTTGTGTTCATGTACAATATATACCCTGTGGATATCAATGTTCTTATTTCATATATCAGCCAATATATTAGTTATCACTTATTATATCAGATATCGGCCGGTATATTGGATATCGTTTTTTTTTTAGCTCCCAATATCGTTATCGGCATTGGCTTTAAAAATCCCATATCGGTCAGGCTCTTGGTGAACCTTAATTGCTGCATGTTTGGTCACCATTTTGATTGGATTGATTTTGATGTTGTCAGTGGCATAAGAAGAGGAAGCGACGCTCCTGCGGAGAATGCAAAGCCTGTCTGTGCAGGAAAGACTGCGGCACGTGTGACTTCTGCATAGACAAACCCAAGTTCGGCGGCAGTAATAAAAAGCGGCAGAAGTGCAGACTACGTCAGTGTCAGCGACAGGCAATGGTAAGGCTACATTTGTGGCTCACGATCAGAGGGGAAACAGTGGCGGGGGTTTGAGATGTGTCTGTGTTTGTTCATGGCAGAGACACTTGCTGCCCTTCCAGATGGGACAAGCCGAGTTTGCGACGGACCACTTGATGATACCAGGTAGACCTCGACCCCACTACACGTACAGCCGGAAGACCAACGCCAAGAGAATCAAAGGACCGCACACCAGCCTGGATTTATCTGACAACGATGACGACGACTGCAACTATCAACCGGTGAGTGCAGTAGTTGAATAATTTTCTTTCAGTTTACTTCATATTTGGCACATATATAGAGGCCTTTGATACGCTGACATCAGCACACACATACACATGATGACATCAGCTGGATCCATGCCAAAATAAGCTACAAAACGTGCGAGAGGCGGGGCTTGTTGTGACTGGAACCACTTGTTTCCATTGTTTCACCAAAGGCTCATTTTTCTTTTTCTTTTTTAATTAATAATTTCTGACAGACATAAAAATAATACACATACATACACAGACAAGGTGGGGGGTTACAGAGCTTACATTTGTACAGTTTGTTACACAAAAAAGTACAGGACCATCAAATTAATATATTCTTAATCACACCAGATTGAACTGTGGCCCTGGTGTTTTACATTCACTGGGAGAGTCTGTTCTGTAGACAGGAGGTCCAGAACGTCCCTGTACCAAGTGTCTCTACTGAAACAGTTGTGTTTGCCTTCCTTCCACTTTATCATTACCATGTGCTTTGCTGATAGAAATCCCAGTGACAGTATTTTGGCGTCTTATTCCCAGTAGACATCCTGTTGGCCCTGCTCATATCTTCACATCCCTTTTCTTTTCTGAATGTTTTCTCTTGTAGATGAACTGGTGTGCGGAGCCAGCTGGCGCCAGCGGACACTCGAACGAAATGAACTTGAAAAACCACCAATCTATGCAGGTGTGAAATCATTCTGTCATAAACACATTTTTAATCAGATAAAAGTTGTCCAGTCACAGAGGCTGACGGTCCAGTTGAATCTTTGTCAACAGTTGAATCCCTCAGACTTTGGACAGCGGAACGGGCTGCCTGACAGAGTGCCTCACATCAGCAACCACACCAGCTGTGCAGTAAGTTAACCAGTATCTGGAGGTGTCCAGTCCTTGGTCAGTTAGTTCAAGATGCTCTGTTTTTCACAGTTTTATCACTGATGCTGTGGAAACTCTTGCAGGCTGATGCTTGTTTGCTCCTACTAGTCATCATTCATTGAGTCTACACTCCTCCACTACGGCCACATTCCCTCGTTCCTCTCATTCTGTTTGTCTCAGGCTGTTTTGGCCTGTGGGTCTTTATATGGAACCAGTGTAGTTCTCATTTCACCAGGTTTTGTCCCACTGTCTTTGTCCACGTCTGTCCTACATTACAGAGGATGCGTTTCACAGCCGGGCTGTTTGCTGGGTTTGTCAGTCCTCATTTCCTGGCTCATCCTCAGTTTGTTCGTGGTGGTCACTTGTTTTCACTGGATCCGATAAAACTACCAGACTCTGAGACACCATCAACACAGCCGACCAAGTTTTAGACGAACTTCATTTAGGGAGCATTTACTGTATGCACTAGAACTGTTTCTATTCTGAACGCTGTCACCAAAGAGCTTGTGTCGTCCATATTGGCATTTGTGACTGATGTAAGATGGCAAATAATAGTTCTGTAAACATCTTTGTCATTCTACCACGTCAGACAAGCAGCCTGTCAATACAAATGGACATATGAAAAACGAGGCAATCATGTACCTAAAACAGTCAGTCAGTTTTTATTCATTTGAAACTTGTACACTTCCCGCTGTAAAATAAATACAATCCACTGTGGATAGTGGAAGTGCATATGTACAGTATACCATGATCTGATACATACTGTGAGAGACATGGAGACATGGGTGCTGGGAGCAAAAAAAAAAAAAAAAAATGGGTGAGCCAACTTCAAGGGGGGTCTGGGGGTCCTCCCCCAGAAATTTTTTAATGAGTAGATGCTATTTCCTGTATTCTGGTGCATTTTAACATGTGGTTTGATACTTTTATCATCTTTGCATCTTTTCTCAAATAGGATCAGTCCAGCAGATTGGATGGAGACAAATCACAAACCAGCAGACATGCTCCCAAACACACTGAGGAAGAGGAGGAGGACGAGCTGCCCATGGTGAGTGTCCTCCTGGGGGTCCTGGGTTTCCATCACAAACATGGCATTTAAAGGGTTAAAATATGACAGTGAGTATTTGGTGTTTTTGTTTATGGCTCAAGTTGATGAATGCAGAAAAAACCAAACTGTATGAAAACCATTGACATTAGAACGACTCTGCAGATTATGTGATTAAAGGACGTCTCTAGGTCCAGAAAACTGTCCTCTATTAACTTCAGATAAACCAAATGACGCTGATGTGCTGCTGTGCTCTACAGATCACTCAGATCTTCAGTCTGGCGGATAATCCAACAGAAGGAGGTGCAGAAATCGAAAACCAGCTCATGAAACTGCTGAAGTCCTTGCGCTCGTCTGTGCTGCCCATACTATGGTATGCGATAATGGTGGAGGGCCCGCAGCTGCAGCTCATGCAGTGCTCTAAAGAGTCCATCATGACGGACACCATGGTGCTGATCGACCCAGGCTTCTGCTATCAGGTGACCGTCCAGAGGCAGCCGCTGCTCCCCACCCACCCGCTGTACGACGACCATCCGGTGTACCTGAGCTCTCTCACCGACGTGGTCAACCTGCTGTTGGACTTGGACAAGTACACTGTGTGCCAGGGGCTGCCCCCCACTGAGCAGGTCTACAGCAGGGAGCCGGTCATCCTGGAGCGGGCCTCCACATGCGAGTTCTTGGTAAAGAAACACCTGAGCATGTGTTACAACTGCAAATCGCTTTGTGGATAAAACATGAGCAGAGACGGAGACGGCGTTGGTGCAGCTCGGTGCCATTGTCCTTTCCTGGAGTTTTTGTGGTCATATATGTGGACTGGGACAGACTTACCTCGGGACTGTGATAGTCTGATGATGTGAAGAATCACCAAAGGCATTCCTGGAGCTGTGACTGTTCAAGTGCAGGCATGTTTCTTCTCAGACGTTCCCTTCTGTTCCATTGGTGTAGGTGTGTTCTTCACAGTTGAGTTCCTTTGCCAGGTTCTGCCCTGGGTTGGTCCACACTTTTACTTGAGGAATCCATCAATTTAATCAGAATTGTATTTGATAAATAAATAAATATCTTCATTGTAAAGTTTGTGTCTCAGCCCCAGATTTACAGTTTGTTTTCATTTTTTTTATTGGGAAGGTGACAGAATATCTCCAACATTACCATTCCTCCAGATGATTTTGACTAGAGCCCTTTTCCTCTTTCATATTTTATATTAAAATAAAAAACTAACCTATGAACTGAGTGCTTTTACAGTTTCAGTGTTTCTCACTTGAAAAGAATCAGTGTTACAGTTGCCTCTGGGTTCTTTAAACATTTTATATATATTTGTTTATATATATATATATGTGTGTGTATTTAAAAAAACATAAAGAATAAATACAAGTACATTGTATAAATGAGGGTTTATACAAATTCTGGGCACTAATGGATACAATCTGGATCCATTTGTCCCAAATATGATCACGTGTCCCTTTGGGTTCTGACGGACTAAGTCCATTTTTCCATTTGGAGTATTTGTGAGATGATCCCGTACCGATCTTCTGTTGTGGGTGGAGTTGGGTTTCACCACCTTCTTCTAATAGATTTCTGCTAAAAGCATCTGTAGTCATGTGGTCTCCTCCCTCCATTGTAGTACAGTGGTTTAATCTGACCCTTAAAGACGGATATCAGAGTCCCGTGGACACCACTCCAGTACTGGTGCATCTGGGGCAGTCCCACATTGACATTATCATGTGTTTAACCCATCATGTGTACAGTGCATTACGGAGCATCATGTTGGTTCTTCTATTTGACTGTCATGATTACAAACACTTTGATTTAGTGTTCCTCAGATACAGACATTTTCTCTGTATCTGTGGTATATGACTTTAAAAAGTTCCAAAATGAGGCAGTGAGAGGTCGGTTAAATAGCAGTACTCATTTGTGAAAAACCTGACATGGAGGGACGTGCAAGACCAACAGGGTTCTGGGGCTCATGTTTGGAGTAAAGATACTCCCATACAGCCCAAGATGTGTCCCATTACATCACCAGTGATTTTATTTTTTTTTGTCTACATGGTGATAATTTGAAACAAACCCATCTGGAGATTTAAGGCTGTAATTAAAGCCATTTTTGCCTCTACTTCAGGGGTTCATACTCAGCGTTGTCCAAAGCACTGTCATCTCTAATTGGATGTGAGGATGGAGAAAGGGAAACGCCCCCTTTTAGCACCATCATCCTGTCAACCATTAAAAAAAATCTTAAATTCAACAGTACAGCATGTTGTGTGACCAGACTGTTAAAAAATATCAAAACTATTATTTTTAGGCTGTTGAGGCCGAAAGAGCTGATTTTCATCTTAAATACACTGAAAAATACACGAAAGTGAACATATAGATGGCATTTTGTTTTTATTGGGTTGAAATATTGGTGTTAGACCACGTCTTGGGATTCATGTTAGGACCGAGGTAGCTACAAAAAGATCATTTCTCCAACATTAAGTCACTTTCATCCTCATTTATATGAAATTCATGTCAGTATTTATGGAGGTTTTTCTCAACTGCAGAATGTGTCTGACGTCTGTGTGGGATCAGGGTCGTTCTACAGTTTGGTCTTTCGCCTTTGAATGAATACATTGAATTCTTTTCCATATTTCCTGTCTATCTTGTTAAATGCATCGTGCAAATAAGCTTTTTTTACTTCTTTTTTTAAATAATATTTATAAATTGTGTAATCCGTTCTTTAATCCGTTCCCGGTTCCGCTCCAGCCTAAAACGTCCAACTGGACCAGTGTAACAATCTCATCAATAACATGGACGGGTATTCTTCATTTGTCGGAACTCGGTGTTGATGTTTATCAGCCCCAGAAGACAGATGACTGATGAACGTAAAGGCATCCTCTGCGTGTCCCCCCGGTGTCCAACTGGACTTTCAGGCGTGCAGGACAGATGACGTCACAGGATGTTTCTCGCGTAAATCGCTTGTAACGTCGGTATAAACTGTTGACGGCGTTTGGCTAACTCGGACTCATATCAGGGACGAAGCTGGTTTTCATGTGGTCGTGGCAGATATCCTCTTCTTAGCTTAGGAAAATAGTTTTTCTCGATCTTGAAAACGTTGTAGATGGATCAAAGCAGGTCTGGGGCTCAGTTCCGACCTCCAGCCCTGTCTCTGAGCCATCGGCCCCCGGAGCCTCCGGTACCCTAACCCGCCGGTACCCGGACCCTCCGGTACCCAGAGCCTCCGGTACCCAGAGCCTCCGGTACCCGGACCCTCCGGTACCCAGAGCCTCCGGTACCCACTCGGTGTCTTCTTTCAGCCCGATAATACGAACATTCTTCCTTCTGCCGTAATTTTGATCGTTTTTTTCTTTTTTGGGTTCATTTTCACCGGTCTTTGCTTCGTCCGCCGTTTATTCACCGGTAGTGCATCCTCAGTATCACCGATACGGATCCGGTCCTCCGCCTCCGATAGTCTCCATCACTCCATTAAGGACACTACGGGTTTGCGACAAGGACAATTCAATTCTCTCGAAGAGCCGAGGTTCTCCGGCGGTGAACTGCCTCATGGACTCTGGGTCCCCGGGTTCTCTCGGTGCTGGGGTCACGTCTACCTCGTACATGTCACCGGGACCCGTGCTGGGTTTAGATCCAGCTCGGTCGTCTGTTTTCTCCTTTTGACGTCGAGAAGCCGCTCCACATCAACTGAATATACAGTTACATTTACCCACTGCAAAGCTTCATTTAGTGTTTTATATTGATTTGTAGGATAAGTTAGAGAGTTCGTTTCGGGCACGTCTACTCAGCCCGTCACCATGGCAACAACCCCATGTCATCTGTGTTTTCACAAAAACAAACTAAAAGACTGATTGTAAACCTAAAACGACTGCTGTGGTTATGTCACAGTATGTTACATCTAATGTCAGTTTGATTTAATGCAAGATGACAGTTTTGAGGTGTGGTGCATGTTTTAGCCTCTTCTCTTTAACAAATCTTATTTATTTATTTATTTTTTTAACCAAACACATATAAACCACCATGTGCTATCACGTATGTAGCTGTGAGTCATCCTTTATTAATGATCTCTTGACATAACATCAGATCTGATGATTTAATTCTTTATTAATCAATTCAATAAAGGAATAATTCATTCCTTCTAATAAATAAATCACCTCTACTGTGAGTTCTAATTAAAAATCATTAACAAAGGATCCGTATACGTCATTCGGTCTGTGAGTTTTGATAGGTCATTAATAAAAATAGTCTCCAGCTGCAGATAACTAATACTGTGGTAGATTTTCATCTGGATGCACCGGTGCAATTATAGAAGGGTGTTCACAGCCTTGAACCTGTTCTAAAGTTGGAATATCTTACACTATAGTAAAGCCCTTAAATCATCCTAAACACTTGATAAATGTTTTTCTCCAAGTTCAATTGTAGGATTCATTTGAGGACACAGTATCAAATGTTATAGATCTAATATAAACATCCCCACTACCTCTTTAATAAATACAAGGTAAATGTAAGCATCATGGCATTGATTTTGTCCAAATTGGGGAATTAAGTGTCTATATGTGGCTTTAATGCATCATGTGATGATTGAAATGCCTCGATTTGTACAAAAGAAAACACAAAATTCATGCAGTAGGTAACAATTCAACAAAAGGTTGAATCTAACTGGATCTGAGGCATTCTGTGTTGCTTTAATATTAATATTTATTCATTCTTATCAGTTTTTCTCATGCACACACGGTTTACTCTTCAGTGCTCTTTTGTGTGTTGTTTAGGAATTAACCTCTTTACATTTATAGAATAATATTATCAAATAAAATAGTGATTTTTAGGAATATTGAAGTTGACTGAATACTAAAACAGACCTACAAGGGCTGGGCAATATATCCAATTAATTTGAATAATTGAGTTTATTTTAGTTCATTTTAAAACAAAATGACGGTTTAATTTTTTGGCCACATTGACCAGCTTTACCTACATATCACATTTTGAGCTCTAATAGAGAATGAAACCTTGTGAGATAAAATATTCACTTTTTGTATTTGTCCATACAATATGTTCATATTGTGCAAAAGATACAAGAAAGTACAGAAAACATGTGCACAGCCTCAAAGGACACACAAAAAAAACTTGAATTAAATGTGTTAAAGTGTGACTAAATAGATACTGAGAAATGCAAAGTAATGTAAAAAAAAAATAAAATTACTTGAAAATCTTTACGTTCTATTCTATCCTCTCAAAAACTGAATAACCTGAACAAATATGAACATTATGTTTTGTGCATTTGTAGATCCACTGTGATCTAAGTTATAATGCACATGTATTAATAATATAATATAATGTATAATAATAAACGGTGGCAAAATATTGTTAAAATTGCACTTGTTTTTCTTCAATTCCAGGTTGTTTATGTTATTCCACTTTTTCTAAAGGGCACTTTGTTGGTGTAAACATTTTCATAATGTAATTTTACTTTTTTCATTCTAAAACATACTGAACATACACGGGGGGGGGGGCTACTTTAACACTGACCCAGTGAAACATCCTACTTTAAATGCACCAGGACCGTCACTCTAACGTCCTGACAGCTGATGCAGAAGCTCCACATCCACTCGTGACGGCTGTGGATCCACACTGCGCCTCTGCACCGACCTGGGGAGGCGTTTGGGGACTGGATGAAGGCGCACATTGAAGGCATGGAACATCTGGGAGGGGCGTTGTTGTGACAGTGTCGAGCCAGTTGGCTGTGTGGGATAGAGGGTTTTCATCCGGTGCAGAAGGGGAAGCCTTCTTCTTTCTGAACGCAGGTCTGAGATGCGCAGGGCTCCGACGCAGCGGAGGTCGAGACGCCGCCGCCGGTGAATTCCAATTGGGATAGGAGGCCACCGTGAAGCCCGGCTGGTTTCATGTACGGACCGTTACAGTATTGGATGAACCGAGGCTTTCTTCTTTTTTGGGGGGGGTCGGTCCTGTCTCGTTGTTTTTCTCGGCTCGGCTTTGTCACGCAGGACCGTGGAGACCTCCGAACGCATCGGTCATGCTCTCTGGTAAGAGGGGCTTGTGCTCCGACGTCCTTCTCATCCTCACTGGGCCTTTGGTGGTTCATGGAAACGTTCACATCCGACTCCATTTGTGTGTTTTCTCTCATGTGCTCATTCTCTACGCGGACGTGTGCCGTTCGATATCCGGTGTGTGGTTTGGACGCGCGGTGTCCAGCTGAGTGTGACATCCATGTTGTGGTGGTGTCAGTCATCGACACACCTGCCTGATTGTCTGTTTCATCCGCGGCTCCAGTGTGTGTCCCTGGGAGCCGGTGCTGTGTCTGCATCGGCTCTGCAGATGGAGGGTGGCTGCTGAGCCGGCTTCAATGTGGGGACGCATGCTTTCCACACCGGGCGCAAAAACACGCCTGTGAAATGAAAACGCAGTAATTGCACGAAATGAAATGTGCTCCGTGCACTGCACATCGGCTCTAGGCTTCGGTTCCACCGCCTGGAAACTAAATAGCACATGATCCGTGTGGAATATTAATGAAAAGGCACAAAACGCAGCCGCATCTGCGTGAATTCAGCCTTAAAGGAGTCAAAATGTGTGTCATGCTTCCTGGGAATACACAACTTCTTCCTGTTGCTGCATTGTTGTGGATGGAGAAGCTGCTCCAGCGGTCTGCTGCTGGGCCTCATGGATCCACTGGTTCCATGTAGACATCTGCACCACAGAACAGCCCGTTAGACCCGGACACGGATGTGTGTGTGTGGAAAGGAAAAAAGGAAACCATCCAAATGTGTGTGTGTGTGTGTGTGTGTGTGTGTGTCTGTGTTTGTGTCTGTGTGTGTGTGTGTAAATGAAACCATCCAAATATGTGTGTGTATGTGTGTGTGTGTGTGTGTGTGTGGGTCAGTGTGTGTGTGTGTGTGTGTGTGTGCGTGTGTGCCTCCAGGGGTGTTTGGCTGCTTCCAGTCCATCTTTGATGTATCTGGGAAACACCTGGCTGTTTTCAGAAGAGCATTTACACTCTGGTGTCAGGTGCAGGTTGTTCTTATTGTCGGCTTCTGTTCAGGCTGTTCTGTAGTTTACAAATGGGTTTGATTCAGCAGTTTGACTCTGAGGGACAGAGAAGCCGGTCCATATTCAGGTTCATTTGTTCCTTTTCTCCACTCTCTCTCTCTCTGTTCACAGACACCTCCATCCTTCTACAAAGCCCTCCCAGTGGTTTTCATGCTCCTTCTGCTGTTACAATTCAATCAGACACCGTAGAATCGGACCTTGACCCACATCGGTGTCGTTCTGTTACAACAGGGTGACACTGCTCCTTTTACTATGCCCTTAAGACATGGACTGACATGACTGGAGCGTCTGTTTCAGTGGTCGTTGACATAATTCAGGTTTAGTAGTGGTGAGTTAACCTCCTCCACTCAGTCCAAGGCCTTGTAGACAACGGCTCTACTCATTCATCTGCATGGATTCAATGAGCATCAAACCTGTCGATGGTTTGGCCTAAAATGACTTGATGTAAAGCATTAGAGCTCCGTGTTCACCCACAATTCTCCAGTCATAAAGAGCACGGAAAAACACAAAAGAATGAGATCAAGCTGCCATGAATGTATCTGTAAGGCTCTGGCTGCGTGTAATAACAGTTCTGAACTCCATCCAAAAACAACAAAGGGGATTACAGCCACAGTGGAAGATGAAAACACTGTAGAATACATACAGGAACCCCTCCAGGTGTTACACAGCCAAGGGGAAACCTATAGAAATAATCCCCTTGGATCTTCAAACCACATTCCTTTCTTTATTACTCCCCCACCTCAGCTTAGCAGAATCCAGGTGGATAGCGATCACCAACATTACTTTGTTTTATACCCGTTGTACTAGTGTCAAAGGTGCAGAGGTGAGCGCCAAGGCCGGGAGCAGCAGTCGGAGCCACAGGATTGGTCGGCTGAGGCTGAGCCGCGCTGCCGTCTGCTGATAAGCCTGTTATAAATCAGTATTTCATGGATATAGAGTATGTGAAGAGATCATATTAGTGTGGGGGGTGGATCACCTGACCTTCCATAAGCCCTTCACAGTTCTTTGGTGGGGTGGAGGTAGTTCAGCGTGGAGAATCCACCCACTAAATGGTCTTTCTTCATCCGCAGCAGGGGTTAAACCCATCGGAGGGTTTACATTTCTTCTCCTTGTCCTGTTATCATAGCAATAACCTTAGAATCTGACATTGAACTGCAGAGACCTGAGAAAACAAGGGTCAAAGGTCAACACCTCAGGGGGAAACCATGCTGTAACTGATGTCATGGCCTCGTATGTTTGTGTGAGAACCAACTCGCATCACCACCATGTAGATATGGATGTATCAGCGTACGGAAGGGTGGCAGTCACTGGTCAGAGTTTGGTCAGATGGTATTTCTTCATTTTTCAGCTTAAGTGAAAAGTAGATGGTGATTTTATTTGTAAAAACTAAAATGAGTCAAACATGAGCCACAAATCACAGCTGTAGCCTCTGGTTTAGTGTTTCCATTCAGCAGAAAGAACTTATACCCAGAGATAGTGGTTTGTGGTTTTCTCTATGACCAGAACCTGACGAACCTGTCAGAAGCTTTCAGAGGTAGAACCAAGTTCATACGTCAAACAATACAACAATAAAAGCTTTTGGGGTTTTATTTGACGATGTTACCAAATTAGACCCTAAAGACAAAAACATATACAGTGTGATAAACTCATCTCCAAGAAACGTGACTGATATGAAATAACTAAAATCACAGTAACTATGGCGATCAGGTCATTGCTCCGCCCACTGCCCACTCACTGACCCTTCTGGCCTGGTTTGGACTCTTCTGAAGCAGATCTGGATCCTCAGGCTCCTTCAGGGTCCGTATATAACCCTGCTCTGGTTACCATGTGTCAGAGTTGACACCGGCAGCAGCTGAGTCAACACCCCCCGTCCCCACCGGGTCTGTCCCACCTGTCCAAACGGAGGACGCCACTGCCACCGCCGACGCCGCCGTGTTTCAGCTGCTCCTTCACATGTATTTGATCAAAGAGACAAACACCTCTGGGGCTGGAACATGTACATCTGAACCATCCCACCCAGTGAACGGTATCTCCTAAATCTATGCGTTGTATAAATGCTGCTGACAACGGGCGCCTGTTCCGGGGACTCTGGGGCCCTATAAACACCGACAGCTGGGAACGGGAACCTCTTTAAAAGCTGGGAGGCATCATGTTTATCAAGGGATGAGGAAACTGGATATAAAACTGTTGCCTGTAGGAACTTAGTTCTGCACCAAAGGCTGTGATCTAATATGTATGTGTTGAACGGCGGAGGAGAGAGCGGAGCAGCTGGTGGTGTGGACATGGTGGGATGGGCCCCACCGTCCAGGCTCCGGCGTTGAGCCGCTCCCACTGGAATATTAAACTCCTCGCTGATTTGCATTTGTGTGATGGAAGCTGCACAGGGGCAGCTCCCTCTCATCACAGCTCATGTTTTAATCAACATGGTTCCCACAGTGGTATCTGCCCAGCATCCAGATCCAGGCGCTCGTCCCCTCGCACATGCTCAGTCCACATGAGTGTGACGATCCTTGAGGTGTCTTCCATTCATTATCTCCCTTTGATGCTCTGATCTGTGACTGTTGATGTCATTTGTCTTGGTCCTGTCACATCTCCTGCAGGCCGGTGCGTGTGTTGTTCTACCTGGGCCACATCTGCACGCCACATGTTCAACAGTTAGTGTTTGACTTCAGCAGTGACACCAGTGATCATCTCAGGTGTGTTATTTGTTCCACTGGGCTTCGGTCAGTGGGCAGCCTGTCGGAGTCCATGAATTACAGCTGTAGTCGTTTACATCCTGAGGTCATGTTTGTAAAGTTGGTGATAAATAATGGTGTTGCCTTCACTTTTGTTCTTTTCCAGGACGTTTCTGACACAGAACCCTCTGCTGCCATATCTCCACATCCACCGGCAGCTCTTACTGTGATGCCATTTAGAACTTAATTCCTCTGAATTCATCTTCACTTTATTAAAAACACACAACAACAGCAGCTGTTGTTCCAAACGTAACACAGGGAAACCCTAGGATAGAACGAGCCCGTCACAGCTTCATGAACAGAACACACTGGAGGTCATAACTGGAAGCAACTAGTTGAATCTAATGGTGTAATTTAAGGACAAAATAAATATTACTGAAGCAAAATAGGTCATTAAATGACAGAATGTTGTGGTTCTGTCCCAGTATGTTGGTTTATGAAACCTTCAAGGCTTCTGTCGCCTTCTTTCAGCAGATTTGATGACTCCTTGGTTCTGTAAAGCCCTTGGGACAGATTTAAGTGCACCAGCATTAAAGGGGAAGTCTTCCAGGGAGCTGTCTCTGTGTCTAGACAGGACGCATTCATCTGGAAGCTCAAATGTTTGGTTCAGTTGTTTACTAGAATTTGTGAGACCTGAATTTGTGAGTGGCCCGTCAATCAAATCATCGTCCGTGACTGGAATATTTATCGTAAAGGCAATTCAACGGGACATTACTGTAATGAAGTAACTACAAAAGTATAACATGTTTATCTAATCTGTACCCTATTACATCTGTAAATTAAGATGAGGATAACATAACACCAATTAGTATGGAATGGTAAATGTTTAATGTGCCTCACACTATCTGTGTCGCATCATGTCACATGATTCATTCATCTATTGATGCCAACAGATGTATGATGTAGTGGTCCTTTCAGCTTTTGGTCGAAATGTGGTGAGGTTGTTGTTTGTAAAATAGGACAGTGACATGTTTTAACTCAATGACATGTTAAAAGAACCAGACATCCACCTTTAACCCTTAAAGACCCAAACGTCCACCTTTAACCTAAACCATCTACTGATGTAACTGTTTAATACC
>JAPQRQ010000022.1:145265-156000 GCA_037367365.1 Apogon talboti | reverse complement strand
ATATCATAATAAATGGTGATAAATCACTTAAGAAAGGTTAAATAGAAAGAAAAATTCATTTGGGAACTGCCACAAAACTAGCAGTGGGTCTTTAAAAGTTAATCTTTCATAGTTCCATTACAAACTCCCCAAATTAACATGTGAAATGTCAGTTTTAGAAACAAATAACGGCTGGATTTTACTACCAGGCGCCTTCCCAGGCCAGTGTTTTGGTGAGCAGACCAACTCTTAAAAGGTGTGACAGACTTTTGGCTCCGCTCTTCAGCTGCCCAGCGACCGTCCTGATCAACGCCAAATGTCTCAGTCTGTCTTCTCCTGTTGTTTTACTGCTCAGCCTCAGTGTTCGACAGACATGGCACCATTTTGTGCTTTCTCAGGTGAAAGTATTTCTCTGTGTATTAGATTAACTTCCAGTGGGATCATCATGCCCTGGATTTAGTGTAACTGGATTCATGTGATGAGCCTTTGTCTGCGCGGCGGTTGTAACTCCGCCCACTGGTTTGTGTCAAAGGGGAGGTCAAGCATACTGGGGGTTTTCACACGTCCAGGGAGCAAACAGTTAGTCCTGGGTCAGGTCCAGGACAGGAGCCAATGCAAACTCTGTGCAAGTATGTCAACTATGCACACGGACAAAGGGAGCCTCTTCATGTTGTTTGAGTGAGGAAAACTAAGTAGTCTGGTGCAGCGCTTTGAGGCAGACGTTCATTTGACCTGACTAACTGATAGATAAATGTTTCCTCTTGAAAGATGTGTTTCTGGCAGAAGCAGCCGTTCCAAGGGTAATTTTGACTCAGCCCTCGAGGCCTTCCATCTAGATTTGTGGGTTGAATGGAGTCGTTCTATGATTTACTCGTCTGGCAAAGAAGGCAGCAGGATGCTTGTTTATGGCAGCGAATGGAGCGCACCGTTCTGAGTGAGATGGTTTTGGCAGAAAATGTTGCTATTTTTGGATATCAAGTCTCTATTGAGTATTAGGGAAGAGGCTTTGTTTGTAATGAACCTCCATTCTGTGGGGAAATGAGCACATGGCTCAGTTGGGTGGAGAGCGAAGGTTGTACAAAAAGGGTTTAATCCGTTTTCTGCAACAGTTCAACTTTTACTTGAACAGGATTCTCTGTGATTGTTTGACATGTAGAAGCCTGGTCATTCAGTGTGATGACACCGGTGATGATACCAACATGCCGTTTATTCCTGGCTGCAGTTCTGTTTTCAGTCACTTTGCTTCAGGCCTTGTTTCTCTGGCTTCCTTTCTTTTTTTTACATTAATAACTATTGAGCTATTGAGACATAAAACACAGGATTTAGGTTTCTGCTTCTCTGTTCCCCCCATGAATTATTAATGTTACTTATCCTGTCTCACTTTTCCTTCTCTTTGCAAATTAATCGGTGACTAATTGTGTCTGAGAGTTAAATTTAGGGAATTGCTCACTTGCAAAATGGGCTACGGTGCACGTTAACACATGAGCAGAACATTTTGTGGCTTCGGCTGCTCTAAAACTGGATCAATTATTCTAAATGTGGTGTTCTGTGTGGTCCAATAAGTTTGAAGGGATTGTAATACAAGTACAAGTCATTGTAGTATTTGTCACACTTATATTTAATGGTTACTATTGAACAGTTTTGTTTTCTCATGAATATGAACTCGTCATTTTCTTTTTCTCCTCAAAGATTCATCTGTAGACAGCTGTGCCCAGGTGCAGTGGCTCCCCCCGATGGTACCTGGCATCATCTGAACTCACACACCTATGTTTATCGACTGCTGACTTGTGCGAAATGCAACATTGACTCGACACCTCAAGCAAAACACATGGCTGATGCTGCGAGGTTAGAGGGAAAGAAAACTACATCTGACACATGTTTGATGGATGCGCTCTGCCGCAGTTCACTCCCAGTTTGTTGTCCATCAGGTGAGGGCGTGGCCAGGAGTGTGACCTGTAACGTCCCCAGGATTACATCACATGGAGGTCAAAGGACAGCTGATCACATCCATGGGACTGGGGGCTCCAGGTGATTGGTGACACACATTTCTTTTTCTGGACGAGCCTGAAATATCCTGACATCCAATCAGCGCATGTCTTTTTTTCTGACAGTTCATCTGAAGGAGAAAAAAAAAGTGTTTTTCTCAGGGGAACAACCAGCTAAAAAAAGACAGCTGTATGTGTGAAGGCCTTTTGTTCACAAGCTGCCACTACAGCTGACAGATAATCTTATCAGAGCCCCGTGATACTGTGAGCAGACACTTACAACGGCAGCAGAAGCCTCAAGGAAACATACGATTATGACCTTGTTTTGTTTTTTTCTTTTAATTTTGTCTCAATCTCAGTAAATTGGCCCAGATTTTCCCAGCTCAAGTTGTTGTTTGTAATGTGCTGTGTAGATGTTCAAGGCTGCCAGGACAGCAAGCTGCAGGCGGAGAGGATTGCAGCTCTGCAGGAGAGGAAGCAGGCCCTGGAGGCTCTCCTCAGCAGCAGAGTGGTCGAGCTCAAACAAGTCTGTCTGCAGGAAGCAGTGAGTATGGATGTCCCTGTTCACCTCTGCACCGTACATGCATCGCACACAGGGAGCCATATTGCAGAGGATTTGTTTTGTGATTTTTTCATGTCTCACTCAAAGACTGTTGTATATGAATTTACTGTGATCATAGACGCAGGAGGTGAGTATTGGAAAGGGCCCGTTCCACATGGAACAGGCTCTGTACTCATGTGTGCTGGAGTGCATCAGACACTTTCAACACCTCTTAATGAAGCCGCAGCTGCATCAGCTGTTCATTAACAAGAGTTTCACACATCTGCATATTTTCAGCTCACTGTGTGATCTGTGCTTATGTATTATTCTTGGATTCAGATGTCAGTTTTTCTATTATCAGTGCAGTTACTTGACAGGTTTGCCGCACTACTCATCGACACACTGTTTATTCTGTTTCTGCTGAAGAGGTAAATTATGATAGGGACATTATATTTGGCATTTCGCTTTATGTTTAATGAACCATTTATAGATTGTCTTACTGAGAGAAGTAATCTGTTAAGTGGTATTAAGGCCAGTGAGGAAGATTTGAGTTAATAGAGGTTAATGAATGTCCTCTGCAGGAGTTGACTGGGAAGCTGCCACGTGCTTTCCCCTTGGAGACGGGAGAGAAGCCCCCATTGGTGCAGCGCAGAACTGGCCTGGCGCCCGACTCCAAGGCAGAGGTAAGTCAACACCTTGAATATCAATAGTGTTTACGCAGCAGCTGTAGCGCTGTGTGTACTGTGGTCTAACTGTCCCCGTCTGCAGGATGAGGCTGCCCACAGAAAGCAGATGAAAACCATTTTCACTGGTGCTTTGTACCGACACTCAGAATCCGACCGAAATGTCCCAAACAGCAAGAGGACAGTTCACCGGGGGTGTCACACAGGTACGATGACACAAGATGGGAAAATACATGAGCACGACGCTGCGTCGTTATTCTAATGTATGCTTTTCACACTTGAATCCGACACATCCACTGATTATTGGAAAAACTGGGTTGATTTTGGATCATCATTAAGAGCTGATTTTCCCCGATGAGGTTAACATGCATATAGAGCCATGTTAACCCCTTCTTTACATATATAAAGGTTAGACACATGATGTAAAATGATGCAAGATACTGTTGACTGAAAATAGTAAAAAGATAATTACAAAAAAAGTATGCTTTTCATGAACAGTGAGCTGTGTAAATATATTTATCAGAGAAATTAATGTGTCACCCTGCATGGTTTGTGCCTTGTTGTCATGCAGAGGACACGGTCATGTCAGAGAGTACCAGCTCCATGTCCGACTCAACATCCCATGATAATGGTGAGTCAGTGGTACGAGTCTTTTTCTTCATATCTCTGCCATCATGGATTATGTATGTCCACATAAATCTTAAGCAGAAGAGCTGGTTCTCACTCAGCGGGGGGTTGAGCTCATTTGCAGTAGAGGTATTAAGCTGCAGTAGAAGAAGTCGTTTTTCATTTTTAAGCCTAAAATAGCACAATTAACTTGGTTGGTTTCAACTGAAGACCATGGCTCTTCTGGAACCAGTCACATCATTTCTTCTTTCCCTGTAGAGTCTTCTCCGAGCGTGGCTGCTGACCAGCGCTCTCTGTCCCAGCCTCGGCTCACCGTGGGCAGCCCTGACCACAGAATCAGCAGGAAGCTGTCACCAGTGGAGATCTACTACGAGATGAGGACGCGCCGCAATTCAGTCACAAGCTCTGTGAGGTATGTGTCATAAAATCTGTAGGTCTGGATGGAAGCTCTGTGGGAGCCAGGAGGAGGCGGAGCTCCTCCGAAAACAGGATTTGTGCAGGTTTTTTTTTTTGCGAGGGTTCTAAAATATATGACAATATGGTATTTTTTCCATGCATTTCTAGTTTTCTGTATTTTAATCATCATGGTTACATGTGAATTAGATTATTATCAGTGTATGACTAATGCATGAGGGTGATTCATCGTTCACTTACATAAATATTCTTGCCAGGGATAATGATAAATCACCTGCTTTAAAATGCCCTATGTATCATTTAGACCAAGAAATGAAACTGTGAGCTTGGTGTGTCTGAGAGTGTGTCTGCTATATATGGTCATGATTATTCATGCATACTTAGTAAGTGTGTGATACATCCATGTGCTTTTATGTTGCTCCCACAGCCCAACGCACTCATTACCAAGAAGTGCATCAAATGTTGAAGGCAGAAGTGTTCCAGCTACTCCTCTTTTGGCTCGAACGGCTCCCATCAGCGTGCATGTCAGGTAATCTGTGATAGTGGCCCTGTTCCGTGTGCTGCAGCACAGCCACGGCGGCCTCCTGCTGTGTTCACTGTGTGCTCACAAATGGCTTAATGACTCCGTTGAATGCAGACACAGAGTCTGGGTGGAAACGATTAGTGTCATATTTAGCTAACAGCAAGGGCTTTAGTTCATCATTTGTTATTTAAACATGAAAGGGATGTCCTTTCTTAAGTGATTTTCTGTCCAATCCAGTTGACTTCTTTTAATTCAACTTTCATTCCGTGGGTCTTTTTCTAATCTAAGCTCTTGTGTGCATTTTGAACCTGCCAGGTCGGAGGTTTCAGGAGGTAATGGGTTGAAGCAGTGGTCTGGTAGTCTGGATGTTCCCTACATGATCCCATTGGCTCAGGAGGGCTCCTCGTCCGACCACCGCGGCTGCCCTTACAGCTCCCGCGCCCGGCGCAGTAACAGCTCCGAGGCCCTGCTGGACAGATCGAGCCTCCCTGATGATCCGGCGCCCAGGAACGGGATGCCCCCTAGAGGAGGGCCTTACAAGAGCTCAGAGACGCTGACTGATGGAAAGCTGCGCCACATTCATTTGGGGAGCCCTGAGAGACACGTGGACAGCTCTGTGGAACAGGCCAAACTGCGCCTCTCTATGGGGGGCAAAGGGGCGGGGCCGGGGTACAATGAGCTGCTCATGGACTACATCTGGGGGAAGCAGCATAAGGTGCAAGTGCAGCACCACCTGTACCAGTCCACAGGCAGGATCTGGCAGGACATGTCCTCTCCTCGCTCCTCCACGGCGGCGGTGCCTCCCCACGCCAACGGCTTCTCCCACTCCCAGGTGCACCTCCCCAGCGCTGCGCCACCTTACAGCCCCATGGTCCTACGAGGGTCCCAAGCTGAGCTGCGCAGGGTTAAAGTAACCAGAACCAAATCCTGTGGGCCGTTTATTCCTTTACAACAACACGGCCACGATGCTCTTCTACTGTCAGCATACGAGTCTCCCCTTCCCGCTTCGGGCGCCACAACGTCCTCCATCCCCAACCTGCACCCCTACCAGACCGAGCTGTCTGGGCCCGCCTTCGGTCGCAGACCCCCACAGTTCTCCCTTCCCACCCCAGAGGACTCGACACGCAGCCTGCATAAAGCCCTGGCTCTGGAGGGGCTGAGGGACTGGTACCTTCGGAACGCCCTGGGTTACCCCCCCGCTGCCTCCAAAGGCCACGAAGCAGGAATCTCTCGCCTGTCGCACCCCCACCCTCTGATGCACCAAGCCCAGTCTGTTCAAGGTGAAGCAGCCAACCTGCACCGGCCTCAGATACCCCAGTCCGCCAGCTTCCACGGTCACCCGCTGCATGGAAGGTCAGTGCTATTTCCATCAGTAAAGGAGGCAAAGTCATGTCTGTGTGTGAAGTACTTTTGTCCCTAACAGTGCACAGCTCCACTAGTGCATCAGTCAGCCGCCTTTTGTCACCTTTTAAAAATACTCAGATAGAAAAATGGAACACAGGTTGATTTTTAAAACCAATAGATAAAGTTTGATACATTTAATGTAAACCTCCATTTAAATCTGAGTTGAGGTTTTATTCTAATCTAATGGAACTTCACTTTGAATTCTAGTTCCAGTGTTGACGTCAGACTGGAGACAGTTGTACAGTCACGTTGTACGATTACAACAGCTGCCTTTTTTGTGTTGTTTGCTCTTTGTCTTGGAGCTGAACAGGAAGATTTGAGCTGATGCCACACCTGTTCTTTTTTCTTTAATATTCTCAGATCTGTGTTTATCTTCTATTACTTGCACATTTCCTCCTTTAAATCAGACTTTTTCTGCTAAACCATCATGAATGGGCTCTACATAAGTCTTATCCGACTGGAAAACAATTACCCTGTTTCCATAAAAGTCAAAATGTGAACATGAGCGGTTTGGAGCGAATAAATTAGGCTGTGTGGTGTCATCTAAAGTTGGTGATATGTTCTGTTTTACACATGGCTGCAATAAACGGAGGTTAAAAAGCTCAAACATTCTGCTGCTTTTTCTCAAATGAGTCCAGGGATTAATTCGGCCTCTTCATCACTCAGCACCATATGATGCACATGGTTTAACACTTTATCAGAAGTGTGGAAAACATGCCAGTATTTATTTGAAGTGTTGCCCTTTCGTCTTATACATATGAATGTTTTCCTGAAAAAGGCAGACATGTCCTTGATTGACAAAATGTTTTGTGGAATTCTTAAATTTAGCCGTTTCTATAAATTGCTTCTGATGTGAAACTTCAAAGTGTGCATCAAATCTGTTGATGGAAATGCAACTAAATAATTATTTAAGGAAAAGAGAGCAGTCAAAAGTGAATGGCCTTCTCCTCTCATTCATACTTAAACCAGTGTTACCAGTGGACCGATGGTAATCTGTCATAATTGCAGAGATCGTCTGTGATCCTCATCCCATGTGAATCTCTCGTGTCTGTAACGTAAAACTGCACAAATGACCTGCTCTATTTTAGAAAATAGAAGTCCTGTGATAATATTAGTCCTGTGTGAATCGACATCTCTGTGATTTGGTGGAATTTGGGACACTTTTGTGTCCTCTGCACATTGACTAACCTCTATATCCTGTTCATGAATTATGGAAGCTGGTCTAGTAATTGTAGATGCAAGATTTGGAAGTATTTTTGGTGCAAATTCAGGGGGTTTATTAAACAATATAGCATGGGTGTTCACTGAAACAGCAAATTTAAATATTTAAAAAGATGATGAGATTGATGATACACATGGTAGGAACAATAAAATAACATTTTCCTGTCTTTCAACAAGCTTAAAAGTATAGAAGTAGTTGTCTATCTAGAGTTAGCTTTGACATTCAATCTAAGGGACGGTGTCAGGTTATACTAGTCCAAACAGAGCTCTAGACACAAATAATAATAATAATAAATTATGAAGTTTATTTATATAGCACTTTTGCAGAAAGGTTTCACAAAGTGCTTTACAATAAAATCAGAAGTACAATACATAGACACCCCCCCCCCCCCAAAAAAAAACAAAACACACATAGCTACACACAGACACAGGCATAAAATATAAAATGGTGATAAAACCCACCCCGAACTAAAACCCTGTCTAAACAAGAACGTCTTCAGTTTAAAGTGCGAGGTGTCATTTTAATTTACTCACAGTATTAAAGAGGAACTATGCAAGATTTGACCCTCTTGGTTCTTCTTTGCTGTTTTTGTATCGTTTTTCTCAGTGGAGTACAGTTTGGAAGTACATAACATCGCCCCCTCCAACCGTGTGCATTTGTTTTCAATGAAGGTAATCCTTCTAGACATGAACTACATCCATCTGACAAAACTAGATCCAACTGCTTCAATGCAGTTTCTAGTAATAAAAACACACGAAACAAACACACACCTACATGACACAAACAACCAGGATTACTAGTGAGTATGCTAACATCTGCGCTAGCTAGAAAGCATCCGGGTATCGTTGATAACATGAGTTCATAAACGAGTAAACACCGTTTCAACCAACAGAATCATCAAGAACACAAATCCACTGAAATCCATGAAGTATAGAGAATATATAAGTTGTTCAGAAGCCGTGATTGAGTTGATCCTGGAATTTTTTGGTAGAATATCCCATGTACTCAGTGCACAAAAAACTAAAACCATATTTTGATAATACAGAATAAACCAATGGGACTTGAAGCAGACAGTCAACCATTACCAAACTGATTAAACTGTATTTAACTCTGGTTACATCATTAAACTAGGATTTACTAAACAGAGGCTGTAATCCGTCCATAGGGCTGTCCTTAACCTTTAGTGTCCATTTAGACATTTTAAAGGTACTGTTCCTAAACGCTAAGGCTACGTTTACACAGCAGGTCTTAATGCACAATTCGGATTTTTTGGGTGAAATCCGATTTTTTTGTGTGTGTGTTCGTTCATATTCCACATTAAATGCAACTTCTATCAGTTTTGAGTCTGAACTGAATGTGACCCTGAAGTGACCCGCATGAGCAAAAGAGGTCCTGATATAATACATGACCACACAGACACACACTGTGTTTACAGAAGTAAATGTTTTTCCCTCCGCTCCTCCTCCTGGGACGTTTGTCGCATTTCAATGACGTAAAGGTCGGATAAATGTGACCTGGACGTTCAGACTGAATTCACATTGTAAAACATCACATACATATCAGATTTAGGACCACATATGAAGGTGGTCTGGGTCGGATTTAGGACCACATATGAAGGTGGTCTGGGTCAGATTTAGGACCACATATGAAGGTGGTCTGTGTTGGATTTAGGACCACATATGAAAGTGGTCTGGGTCAGATTAGGGCTGTTCAGACTGTCTTTAACAGATCAGATACAGGTCACATATGGACTAAACCATGGGATCTGGGTCACATTTGTCTGCAGTGTGAACATAGCGTTAGATTCGGTGCTGGTGGTAGAACCCAACCAAAGTCCACAAAGCCTTTTATTTCATTCACACAGTGTTCCGACCACAGTTAGCATCCCGTCAGGTCATGAACATGCATTGTGGCTGTGGTTTGACCCTCTACTGCCTGCCTCTCATCTGTGTAGTCTGTATTGATCTGTTTTGCCTCCACAACAGGTCGATGGAGTTGTCTCTCTATCAGGAGACTCCACATCCGCAGACGCAGGAGACGACCCCAAAGGAACCCAGTGCGGACCCGGGCACCCTCGTCTGAAGCAGCAACGCAGACACACGTACACACAGTACTTTACACGAGCAAACGCAACCTCACATCTCACACAGAAATGTTGATACAACGTGACCTCAATAGTAAAGCAAAACATGGCAACCTCAGCAGAAAACAGACTGGATGAAATGACAAACTGTAGCTGTACAGTGTGAAAAAGCCTTGGCAAGTCGTCTGCATTATGACCCCAGTATATGAAGTCCAAACCCAGAGCGCTGACATGCACTGCAGCTGATTTATCACCTATCTAACACCAGTGTGGTCCTGCTGTACTTCATATGTCCATGTTTCTGGTCAAACACAAACACTACCATCCTTCCTATTAACCCTGAAAAGTCTCCAGATATACTTTTTTACAGAATATATACAACTCTAAATTACTATTTTGTATCTTCTGAGATATAAAGAGCAGTTATATAAAAGAGGTAATTTATTGCTCATTAATCATGTTATATACAAAGATGTTATACTCATTTGAACAGTATTACTACATGCCAGTGAATGTGTGTTTGTAAACTATAGAAAATGCAAAAACATGCTTCATTCGCTGTTTCTTTCTGTCATTTCTATTTTTCATGTTTGATAACTGAAACGGGCCATGAACTGTAGCGTACTGCTGTAGCGGACGGGAGTGCCTCAAAGTTTTAATACGCAAAAATGAATCTTGGTTAGAGAACTTTAAAGTGCTTTCTCATAATGGGTCCCGCTAGGATGAAGCCTCTGCCAGCTTAATCAAAAACACCAACAAGTTCAGAAAAAGATGTCACACAATTAGGGTATTTGGAATGATGTCATATATATATATTGTGATTTTATAGATTCGGCTCGGTGCCGGCTGATACATGTAGCTTTCTCTGCGCTGACTTTGGAAGACATTGAGAGCAGTTTTTGGAAAACTAAAACACAAAAAAACCTGAGGGCTGTTGTGAGACCTACTGTATGATGATATTTACGCATTTCAGATGAGTTTTTTCTGCATTTAATTGTGGGGAATTTGAGTGTTGTACAGTCAGAGCACTTTATGAACATCTTAAGCCTTAAATCCCGATGAAATCGTCACCCAGAGAGGCGGTGGGACAGGTCTGTTATGGGGACGTTGAAGGAGAGAGGGCGTGGCCACTGTCTGCTGAAGGGCGACCTGAGTCTGTATATAGTGTGGCTTGTACTGATGAGTTTCAAACTAATATTTTATTCCTGTACTAACACTGTCATTTTTAACTAACCACATAACAAGTATTTAATCACAATAACACTCCCCACCCC
>JAPQRQ010000022.1:118826-140910 GCA_037367365.1 Apogon talboti | reverse complement strand
ATGGACACACTGGGTTTATGTTCAGTTAATGACAGATTGGACTGAAAAAGACACTGTTTATTCAGTTTCCTCTGTTTCTGATATAATAACCCTCAACTTTAATCTGAGCTTTAATGAACATTTACATGATCAGTGAATTAAATATAGGGAAACCCCCCATTTATACCTAAAAATGCTAAATACAGGGCATAATATTAGAATAAATGATGAGACATCTGTTAAAAGTTATAAATAGAGAAAACTTCATTTGGGAACTGACCCAGTAGTAGCTCTGTGTCTTTATGGGATATGGAGGTATGGATATATCATCAAATATTGACTAGTGGTTTAATTTAGGAGGTTTTTCACAGTTGAGAATAACTTATATTTATCTGATGTTATATTTATTTTTAGTAGAAATGTGTATAATTGAATTTGTGTGTGAGGAATTGAACAACTGTTCAACTATTTAATTTTTAATATACATATATATGTTATGAGATTTCTTTGTTTTACGAATAAGGAATAATAGCAACAAAAACTAAATAAGAAAAGTGAAGGTAACGTGTATGAGCCAGAGCTGGACCATGTAGGGTCGGTAAATGAAACCCTGATGATTGTTTTAAATGTTGCAGATGATTGAGGATTTTAATCAGTGGTTGCATTTTGGATTTTTGTTGAACAAGAAATCTCTCCAGAGGAATAATCTCATTTTGTCATTTCATTGTTCTTGATTTTCATAAAACTGATTAATTAATTTGTATATGCATCAACATTGGCCAAATTGAACTTTTAAAAATCAGCATCGGCACAGAATTTGTAGTGGTCTGATTATGTGCAGATACACTGTTAAAACAATCAAAACCGTTTAAGATCAGGGTTTTTAAAATTTTTATTATTATTATTATTTTGTATCTATGATACTTTACATCCACGCTTAAAGAAGTGACATGATTAAATAAAAGACAGATATGAGGAGAGAAGAGTAGAATAGGCCTTTATATTTATGAGTGATGCATATGAGAGGTTGATTTTCAGGAGAAAACACTAAAATTCCATCTGTATCTCCAACAGACACATTAATACAATAATAATAATGATATGTTTTCATAGCTGTCGACTGTTTTCTGAACATGTCCTTTACATAAATAGATATGTTGATCATAAGCTGAAACAGAAATGGCTTTAATTAAGACGTGGCGTGCCTGGTGACCCAGACTTAATGTGTGCCCTCTGAACGTCTACCTGAACCCTGGACTGATGTCCTGCTGGAACTAGGTCACCTTTAAGCCTTTATGTGTGAGTAAGTGGTGAATCATCCTCACAGATGGGTCCTTTTACCTTTACATTCATGTGTCGGCCTAATAAACCACCCTGCTGATACTTTCCTCTTGACCCCACCCTTGCTCACCGCTGAACACCCCCCACCCCCTCCCCTCTCGGTCACCGCTGACCCCCTCTGCCTGTCTCAGATCCCCCAGATCAGTTACGCCTCCACCGCCCCAGAGCTGAGCGACAACAGCCGCTACGAGTTCTTCTCCCGTGTGGTGCCTCCAGACTCGTACCAGGCCCAGGCCATGGTGGACATCGTCAAAGCCATGGGCTGGAACTACGTCTCCACCCTGGCCTCCGAGGGCAACTACGGAGAGAGCGGCGTGGACGCCTTCCTGCAGATCTCCAGAGAAGCAGGTTGTGTGTCAGCGTGGCTTCAATACTCTGCTGTGACAATGAGGGATTACTCATTTATCAAGCCTTGTTGTTCTCACTCATTAAACAGACAAAAATAGCAAAGAAAATCCTTTAATATACAAGGACTAAGGGCAAACTAGAGTCACCATCTCACATGGCTTTAAAAGCTTCAATGTGGCTTTGGTTTAAATGTGATGGTTCTAGACAGTGATGGTAATAGGTTTCAGATTACTGAATACACTGAGAATGGAAAGAGTAATGTTTGAATTATTTTAATAATCAGCTTATAATGTGAAAATATCTTCTGACATGACAATCATTTGGTTATAATGTGATAATCATTTTGGTTGGAACAAACTTCACATTATTCACACTAATCCTTTTTCTGACCTGACACAATACACTCCTATAAATTAAAGGTCAGAATAAAAAAAAAAAAATTAAAAATAAAAATCAATTGGGCCATGGAAACTTCACAATAAATTTGTCGCTTTGTTTACCTGCGTATTGCTGAAATCTGAAAGCATTATTGCAAAAAAGCCATAAGATAAAGGTTTAATTCTTGGTTTCATATATTTGGGCGCACTCTGCTCATCAACATTATGATTAGGAGCTGTAAGTTAAAGGCACATTTTATCTGTAACTAAGAAACTGTGTTTATATGTCTAGCGGTGTGATGAAAGTGTATTTATCTTGACAAACACTTTGTAAAGTCACTACTATGTAATGTTAGAAGATGTCAAACTAGAGTCATAGGTTTTGGCCACAGTGTATTTTTGCCTGAAGAAAAACCACATGCATCAACGTTCAAAGATGATTTATCCAAACAGTTGTCATGTGCTAAAACATTTGGCCAAGACTATTTATTTTTCAGACTTCTCCCCATGTGTACACGTTTCTGTTTCTACTGTAGGAGGGCTGTGTATTGCCCAGTCCATAAAAATCCCCAGAGAGCCCAGACCAGGAGAATTTGAAAAGATTATCAAGAGGCTGATGGAGACGTCCAACGCCCGCGGGGTCATCATTTTCGCCAACGAGGATGACATAAAGTGAGTGGAGCTGTGCCCCACACTGACACAGGCCCAGGACTGACACTAAAACGCTGTGATGATCTTGTCTCCTTCTAGACGGGTGTTGCAGGCGGCCAAAAAGGCCAACCTGACTGGCCACTTCCTGTTTGTGGGCTCCGACAGCTGGGGGGCCAAGAGCTCCCCCATCCAAGACCAGGAGGAGGTGGCCGAGGGCGCCGTCACCATCCTGCCCAAAAGGGCCTCCATCGACGGTAGGACTCGCGAATCCAACCAGAAAAGGAGGTTTGACTGTAATAGGAGGAGACGTTGATAGATGAGACTAATATCCACGAGACAAACGGAGGAAATGAATGATGTCTGATAAGGCTGGTGTTACTGCTCCGGCACCGCCGCGGTCAAACCAGTGACAAAACCCAAACAGATGAACTCTGTTGACTTTAGAGTTCATAGAATAAATGACCTCTCATTTGTGTCCTGACTCAGGGTTCGACCAGTACTTCACCTCCAGATCGCTAGAAAACAACAGAAGAAACATCTGGTTTGCAGAGTTCTGGGAGGACGACTTCAAGTGTAAATTAACACGACCTGGGATAAAGTATGAAGCAGGGAGACGAAAATGTACAGGTGAGGACAGAGGACGGAACAAAAAGACATATTACCATAAAAATAATCCAGACAGAAGAAACGGAAGAACCATTAAACCACACTGATTTAGAGTCAGTTATAGACGCCATAGGAAAAATAAGACTGTATCCATGAAAATAGTCACATTAAAGAAATCCATTATATAGGCGATTTATCAGTGGACTATCTGGTCCAGATGTTAGACTAGTATTACCAGTATAGAAACATCTAGCTTTTTTAGTCCAACAGCCTGAAGGGGCCAATGGACCTGAACCTGAATCTGAACAGTATCAGGTGTCGTTTGTCCGTCGTCCATAAAAAAATTTTCTAGAATCTTCTTCTCCAAAACTGTCAGTCAGAATGACTTGATATTTGTTGTGGAATATCTTTGTGCTAAGGTCCACCAAGGTTGTTCAAAGAATTGGGAAATACTGATTTTTTAATTTTTAAAATCCCCATTGGTTTATAATGGGACACATTTCAAAGTGCTATAACTTGAAAACAGCTGAATATATTGATATAATTATTATTGGTAATAGATAGGAAGTCACATATGGGCTTTCATTTGGTGCCATGACCTTTGACCTTGAGTGACCTTGAAAGGTCAAATGAACGTCAGTTAATGTCTTTAAATATGCTGTTGGACTACAGGACCCCTGGTCCTCTTTTTCTCAGTAGCTTCCATATGTGGCCCAGTGACTCCAAATCAGTCAACACAGGTCAAATGAGACACAGGGGCCGATTATTTTTCTTGTTCTTTTTTCATTTTTCCTCCTAATAATGACATATTTTCTTGTATATGAATGTACTTCCATGGGTAAAAAACACAGGAAAGTACTGTATGTGGAAAGGAAATGTCATATTTTCTCACTTTGTCTCTAATTTACATCATGTGACACATGGTCATCCATCAGGTGAAGAGAGAATCAATCGAGACTCGCAGTATGAACAGGAGGGCAAAGTGCAGTTTGTGATAGACGCCGTGTACGCCATGGCCCACGCCCTGCACAGCATGCACATTGACCTGTGTCCAGGCTCCATGGGCGTGTGCGAGAAGATGGACCCTGTAGAAGGAAGGATGCTCCTGCAGTACATCCGCTCTGTCAACTTCAATGGTGAGAAACCTATACCAGTCCTTCTAATGCAGTGTTTGTCAAACTGAGGGGCGGGGCCCTAGGGGAGGGGTGAAGGTTGACTAGGGGGGTCATGGGGTCACTCCTGGGTGTTTTCTTCTTCTTCAGGTTAGAACATGTATCAGGTGGAACTAATGTTTTAACATTGGAGCACCCTGGACTCATTTTAGGGACAGACAACAAACACATCTACTGCCATGGTGATGTGTGACTAGACTAGACCCAGAGTTTAGGTTTGGACGATGGACAAGGATTGGACTGGAAAAGACACATGTCCAATGTTTGTGTTTGTCCAGTTTGTACTTTAATGTGCTGAGATGTGTCATGGAAATGGGCTCATTACAGACACTGATATGTTCATCTGTGGAACCAACATGTGTGTGTTAATCTAATAAAAGTACCTTTATTGTCATAGTTGTAAGATAATTACACATTTCCTATTTTTATTTGGACAAATATTGTCTCATGGACCAGTCTGGTTGAGTTTATTTGTATTGTTCAAGCAAAAATCTAAGTTATTTTTAATTTGAACAAAAAATTATTCAAGGAAAAGCACAACGTATTGTACCAATATTGATGTTTCTGTCAATAAAAGTTCTAATTGCACTACTGTTATAATGTTGTCGGGGTTGAGGGGGGGCTGGAGATCTTTGGTCCTCCAAAAAGACTGAGAGCCAGTGTTCTGATGTAATGTTTGATTAATTAGTTGACACATGACTAAATGCCGGTAGATTCATCCTGGAGGAAACGCTGCTATTTCTTTAGTCGCAGAAAGGATTTGAAAAGAAGAAACTTGAAAAAACAGCAGAAGGAGAGGTCAGCTTGAAGACGAGAGGCCTTGAGATGTTTCTGTTAATGTGCCTCGCTACAGAACACAGTACATGTCTTCAAAGCATGTCCCCTCCCCAGGGCTGCCTCCTCACACTGCCCTATACACAAGGCTCCTGCTTTTCATCGGTGTCTTTCATAAAAAAAACTCACAGTTTGGATAAAGAAAAAAGTGTTCTATGAAAGCATCCTATTTACCGCTCTGCTCTTGCTGGATGACCTTGGCTTGTATGGAGGATTTTCTGATTGAGCGCCTGCAGGGACCTGAGAGGAACATTCAATCACGTTAGGGCAACAGAGTGCACTGACAGAGTGTAGAGGCGGAGGAGAGCCTTCACTAAAGAGCCTCCTGCATTCAGCTTTCACATCGCTGCACAAAACCCAAGAAAGCACACACAAGCTGTATTCAACCTCATGTGGGGGCTTTCTTGGCCTGCTAAAGACGAGGGGTGCATGTTCTGGGCTTAGAAACCTTGTACTTCTCATCTGCTCTGACTCACTGTTCTGCCTTTTGGATCGCACACACATCATTAAAACTCTGTTTCTATCAAACAGGCAGCGCGGGGACCGGAGTGATGTTCAACGAGAACGGAGACGCTCCTGGTCGTTACGACATCTTCCAATACCAAATGTCCAATGTCAGCAATCCTGGCTACAAGGTCATTGGCCAGTGGACCAACCATCTCAGACTCAATGTAAATATTGACCTTGGTCCGTTTGAGGCTTGCAAATGCGGCGTCTCTTACGCTGTGTGTTCAGATGCTTCCATGAGTACTCCTCTAGGTGCTCCAATACTTAGGCAGTGCATGTTGACGACTGATAACTTTGTCTTCTTTCTTAATGGTGATTTTCAACGAAGTAAAACATTGTAATTGTAATTGTCTGCCAGAATATCTACTGGGTTATGGAACGATAACAAAACTATGAACAGTGAATGTGCAGCTTATAATTCCACAGCGTTAGAGGTACAATTCCATCTATTTATCCAAGACAGTAAACACTCAGGGCAAGTGTTCCAAGTGAACTTATTTAACTTCATTATAGTACAGTAGTAGTATTGGAGTTGAGCCATCATTGACAATATGAATGATGCAGATGCATAATTACACAAACACCTCAGCTTCAGTCGGGAAGAACATCAGTTGAGAAACAACACTGAGTTTTGCCAGAACTCATTTGTTGTTCATAAAGTTGTAGTGGGTGCTCAGACTAGTCCACTAATGTTTCTATTTTCCCCCCAGCCAGAGGAAATGCAATGGTCAGGTGGAGACCGCAAGATTCCAGAGTCAGTGTGCAGTTTTCCTTGTGAGTCCGGAGAGAGAAAAAAGATGGTGAAAGGCGTTCCCTGCTGCTGGCACTGTGAGCTGTGTGATGGCTACCAGTACCTGTTGGACGAGTTCAGCTGCGACATGTGCCCCTTCGACATGAGGCCCTTGAAGAACCGCACTGGCTGCAGGCCCACACCCATCATCAAGCTGGAGTGGAGCTCCCCCTGGGCCATCATCCCAGTGTTCTTGGCCATCCTGGGCATCCTGGCCACCACCGGGGTCATCGTCACCTTCATTCGCTTCAATGACACGCCCATCGTCAGGGCGTCTGGGAGAGAACTCAGCTACGTGTTGCTGACCGGGATCTTCCTCATCTACCTCATCACGTTCCTCATGATCGCTGAACCCAGCGTGGCTGTGTGCGCCTTCCGCAGGCTGTTGCTGGGCCTCGGCATGTGCATCAGCTACTCCGCCATGTTGACCAAGACAAACCGGATCTACCGCATCTTCGAGCAGGGCAAGAAATCCGTCACTCCTCCGAAATTCATCAGCCCCACCTCTCAGCTGATTATCACATTTATACTCATCTCCGTCCAGGTGCGTATACATGCGTCTTGCACACATGACCTGGAGCCCTTATCACGCGCTAACCACGCCTGTCCCTGCAGCTGCTGGCGGTGTTCATCTGGTTTGGCGTAATGCCCCCCCACACCATCATCGACTACGAGGAGCAGAAGCCGCCAAACCCAGAGTTCGCCCGAGGAGTCCTCAAGTGTGACATGTCCGACCTGTCTCTCATCCTGTGTCTGAGCTACAGTATCGTACTGATGATCACCTGTACAGTGTACGCCATCAAGAGCAGAGGGGTTCCTGAGACGTTCAACGAGGCCAAGCCCATCGGCTTCACCATGTACACGACCTGCATCATCTGGCTGGCCTTTGTCCCCATCTTCTTTGGCACAGCACAGTCTACTGAGAAGGTGGGAAATGGATTAGTTAATATGGGTTTTACAGGTTTAGAGTTAGAATAGCAGAAATCTAGTAAATATTCAGGAATCATATTAAAATAAAGGGGATAATTGTATTTAATATAAAATTAATCCCTTCAACTCTGTCAAATTGCAGATATTAATAAATTTTAATGATTAAAAAATAAAAAAAATACTGTTTTAGATTAATACGAAGTCAATTAAGGAGCAATAAAATTTAAGTAAAAACACAGCTGCCTAAAGGCTGTAACAAATGATTATTCAGATTTTTAATTAATATGTGCATAATTAAATATACAATAATTTTGAATCCACGGTGCAGCAGGTATTGGTGTTGAAAGAGGAATTTTGTGCACTTTACTTTTCCAACTATTAGTTAGTCTTTTGTTTCTGTCCCATTTTGTCCAATTCAATAGTCTGTACTCAAAGAATAACATTATCTTCTACTAATTAATTGGACATGAACTTTTCTACAGTCATTTGTTCTCTCATTTAGTTGAAGAGTTTAACATCTAATGTCAGTACAACCATTCTGAAGGATCTCAGAAATAATAGGGCAAATCAAATTATGCAACGTGCACTTTACTGTAGTAATAGAGTCATTTAATCCCTCAGATGCTCAATATGAAATCTGAGTTTGTTGCTTGTCATATCATATTTTCTTCCCGCTGCACTCACAGGACATCCTGCCTGCACTGTACTGAAAGGCAGAGTTTAATTTAGCTAGTGGGCTATTTCTGCTGTCACTAAGTACAAGACTGATGGGGAGGCAATATTTGAACACTACAGATACGCTCTGACTAATAGAGCGCTGTATTATGAATCAGTCAGGCCGAAACAATTAAACCCTGAGGTGCTTTCAAAGTCTTTTCACCTCCTCCAAATGAAAATGAAGTGAATTAAGAAAGGGAGGAAGAAAGAAAAGAGGTCAGAGGAGCTGAGGGACAGTAGGGACCCCTCGTAAAAAAATACATCCAGCCATCCCATTCAATTAAACATCACTTAAGAGGAGGCCTAAATATAGACCGGAACTTTTGTCTGGTTTGTGAAATATAGTGGCTGGTCTCCTGTACTCATGTGTCAGCACGTGTAGAGGTGTACCTGTCGGACTTCTGTCTGTACACAAGGAGGAACCTCTCCCTCTTCTTCAACCTCGAGTCTCTGTGCACATAAATCCAAACTTCTCCTGAATTAGCCCAGAAACAGAGGACACTGAGATAAAAGGCATAATAATACCAGTAAAAACCCAACGGTGTGGACATGAGATGGCGATACTGCAGGATGTGCTGCTGCTCAGGATATGGACCGGGTAGTGTACAATCTATGACTTATTTATGGCACAAATATATCTTATTTATGGCACATAGGGGTTGATTTATTTATGACGTGTACAGTTAACTTGAATAATGAGTTCATAATTTATTAGAGGCAGCTCTCAGGAGGTGTAACTTGGCATTATTACTGTTGGATCTGAAATCGAGGAGGAGCAGTAAAGAATAGGCATGGCCACAGACCAGAAATAGAGCCTACATACACCAGGTCATAAATCATTCATCAAGGGACAAACACTTTCCTGTGCTTTGAAAAGAACATGGTAAAGACTGCCGTCTGTGACAGCCAATCAGAGTATTGTCTCAGGCACTTTGACGGGCTGCGGATGACTTTTGGAGTTGAGGTGTGTTTGAGGAAGGTCCTGACCTGCTGAGTCTCTGTTGCAGATGTTCATCCAGACCACCACCTTAACCGTGTCCATGAGCCTGAGCGCCACCGTGTCCCTCGGCATGCTCTACATCCCCAAGGTCTACGTCATCATCTTCCACCCAGAGCAGAACGTCCAGAAGCGAAAACGCAGCTTCAAAGCTGTGGTGCAGGCGGCCACTGTGTCCACGCACCTGTCCCAGAAGTCCAACGACAAGCAGAACGGAGAGTCCAAGATAGAGCCCGACAGATCACAGTGAAACAAAAACCCTCAAATGAAGACGGCTCCAAGTATGAAACATCAACAGCTTCCACGGTGAGATTAAACACTGGAACACAAAAAGCTTTAGTGTGTGGACTCTGTTTGTCCTGTTTAAATAATGGATTGAAAACAAATAAAGACGTACCTGGAGGTGTTACGACAACACTGACCTCCTGACTGAAACCAAGCACAAAAAGGAAGCAGAGGTTTTCACCCTAAACATGAGCGTTCTGTGTAGAACACGTACACCAGGACTTAGAGGATGTCCAACCGTCCTCAGTGGAATAGAACTGATTTTTCTTCTTCTTTTTTTAAAACGACACCTACATATAAACCTCAACTTGTCAAGGAGGCTTTGTTAGTTTTACTTCTCCCCGGGAAATGCTGTTAAGGAAAAAAAATAAAAAGAGGCTGAGCTTAAATGCCGACCTTTGCCCTAGAGGAACATGTACAGTATGTGGAATCCCTTGGGGTCGATGAAACCTTATTGTTCACTGGCACCAGTAGCTCTGCATGGATCGTATGTTTTATGTGTCCACGAATGTCTTGAACTGTTGTTTGTGAGGGGTGTGACTCTGAACTGACTACTCAAACGCACCACCATGTCCTGTTACTATTCTTCACAAAGGCCCCTGGAGACTCACCATCAGACTGTAATCACACACACATCCAGCCCTCAAACACCAGTTGAACAGAGCTTTAACCCTCTCCTGTCTGCCATCATAACGCTACATGTTCTCCGTCATAAACTGTAAAGTCAAGGTTTGAAACGGTATGAATCCGACTGTAAACAGGATGTCTGTACCTGGTGCTCCTCTACAAACATGCTTGGCATTTCCCCAGATTGTTTGTCACAATTTCATCCAATCTGACTCAAGGCCAGTTGTCATGGCAACGAGCCAGCAGTCTCCACATGTGGAAACCTGGTCGCAAACCGGATCTGTGCCATGAAATGTCTTGTATTCCAAAAAAAACTAAAACATTCCAGATTAGGGAGGGGTTTTATTGTCAGTAATTGACCAATCCATGATTTGCTTCATGCTTTTGTTACTTGATTACAGTGTTTAACTCAGGTTCTACTGACAGCGTTTGGACTCATGTTTCTATACTGGTGCAGCCTTTTCAATACAAATCCAGTCCAGCTGTTCCTATGTGCGGTGCATTTCCCCCTCACGGTGCACCAGGGCTTCTGGACAGGACATCCTCTGGTAGATGTTGTCTGTACTGCCCTCTGCAGGAGAGCACACCACACTAACATGTTTGTGAATAAAAGCACAGCTGGGAGGGAATTGTTTGTTGACCCCACACAAACCTTAATAAAAAGAACAAATACTGTTTATTATGTGACTTGGTTTACATCAGACAACAGCATAAAAGTCCTTTCTGAAATCCACATGTAGGTGCTTCACTAAATAGATTTCAAGAAACTGAAATAATTTATGAGAAGAAAGACTAGTCACACAGATTTCTGGCCTGATGCATCATTGATAATCGAGAGCATTCTAGGCACAAAAACATCCACATAACAAAGCAAAGGCTGGGCCACGCCCACTTTTGAAAGAAAAGGTCAAACACAAAAATACAAATACAAATACAGCAGCTTTTCTGAGAGGTGAAACTAAAAACGTTGCATCTTTCAGTGGCTTCCACCTTTTGAATAAAGTTCTGTTCAGAGGTGGAACCACAGCCGGGCTGGTCCTCGCGCTCCGACGCAAAGCATTCTGACCTTTGACCTCACGTCCCGGAAAGGAAATGTGGAGTTTTACTCAAAGAAACTGTCCAAAGTCAGAGCACCTGAGATCTTAAGAGGAGGCCGGGTCACCTTCTTCCTTCTAGGTTTTAGCAGAGGGCGGATCTCAGACTCAGGAGACTGAAGTGGAGTCTGTTAAGGAGGAGTGTCCACTGGTCAAAGGAACTGCATTTACACTCAGAAGAATTAACTCATTTAATTTATAAACTAACTGAATCGAAAAGAGAAGACTTCAACACAAACATGCTTCCTTCTGTTTCTAATATCACCGTAAATTAAAGTTTTGAACTAGATGACTAACATCTACAGAACCATCAGATGATAAAGGATACCGGTTGGATGAATCGAGTTCGTCCTCCCAGTCCGTCATAACCAGTCCTCACCTGAAATGAGACACATTTTTATTTGTGACGGCACTGAAGAAACACAGGTAATAAGACATAAACCTGACGGCGCTGTGGTACGTACCGTTCCAGATGGACTCCTGTGAGGCTCCAACATGCTTCCAAAAGTCTTCTTCCTGAAGAGCAGAGAGTTCCTGAAAAAGGAGTCCATGGCCCCGTCCTCACCTCGAGCCTGAAGTATGAATATAGATTTATTAACATACACACTGGAGTCACATTATGACTGGAGGTATTTCAGACATTTTTAAAGGTTTATCCATTTAATCCATAGAAATGGTTCCACTGTAGTTTGATGGTGTGAGTCCTGTTCTTCCACTAAACTGTGGCTGTTTGCATTCTCTCATCTCACTGTGGCCTGACAGGGTTGATTTCACCGCAGAGAGACTTCTATGAGGTTAAAATCATCAAAGAAAAGCATCCAGACACTTCTCATCAAACAAAAAGGTCTAAGGATTGCATTTTGTTTGTCAATGTAAGGTCAGACATTTACAGAGACAATCTGAACTTGTTTCACGTCTAACTACATGTCATTTATTTCCTCTGTGTGTGAAAAACCACAATACACATATTCCAACAGGTTGAAGTGAAAAAAATAAAATAAAAAAATCACTATAACAAACGTAAAAATGTTCAATACATACAAACAGCCTGTGACCAAATGCTCTGTCTGTAAAACTGTATTTTCCCTGGTTCCTCATATTCAGTCTTGACATACTTGTGTCCACACACACTTCACGTCTGTGGGACACTGTAGACTGTTTGACTTCATATGGGCTGTTTTTCTTGTTCATTTATGGGTTTTCCAGTTGTATATTGAAGACGAAGTGCTGGTGATGTCTCTCCTGAGACCATGAGACATCTTAACACTTCACTCTTATTTATGTCCGTATTTTCTGGTATTGCCCTGACTTTAACGTATACCTCGTCAGAATATGACTTAAACCTACCGTACTTGAAGATGAACTTTTCTGGTTGTGTTTGGCCACAGCTGACCTGCAAAATAAAGCATTTCCTCTAAACAGTGGATAGTTTTCAGATGCAAACGCAGAATTTCCCATCTGCCCAGACTCGGACCTGCTCCAGTTACATGACACTTACACCAGAGGGTCATGGCACATCTTCTCGGAGAGGACCTGAGCCGATCTTTTCGTTGCGTCGTCTGGGGTGTGGATGTCAAAGGTCATGTCGAGGTCGATGTCGTCGCTGTCGACGGGCTTTTGGAGCCGGGGCTGTTTCAGCTCCATGGGAGCAGGGCTGTCAAGGGAAGAGAACCACACATGACCTGTGGTCCAGGAAAGATGGAGTAGAATATGACGAGGACCTGCTCCTGAGGAACGCACCTTTCAAACATAAGCCGACTGACAGCCTCGTTTGTCCTAGTTGGTGTGCTCAGACTCTTCTGGAGAAACGCCACCTTCTTCTTCAGACTCTTTGGAACAACATGCAACAATCAAAGTCCAACCACTGCTGATACTAAAACTCACACCTGTGGACCTCCCTTCATGAATGTGTCTTACAGAGATCTCTTTGTCAGCACCTGCCAGATCATCCTCCATAGACTTCAACTCCTCTTTCACCTTATTCACCTCCACTGTAGCTTTTTGTAACTAAAACAATAGAACAGAAACTTTGTCATGGTGAATTTTCTGGATGCCGTGTTAATGATTTATGAGTCTGACACTACCTTATTGTTTGAAGAAAGCACTTCCCTTTTCAACTTCTCACACATGTCATTTGAAGCCTTCAGGGTTCCCTTTAGATTATCATACTCTCTACAAGAGAATAAAGAGATGAAGCTGCAGCTGATGTCATGTGGAAATAGTCAGTTTAAGTGACATCTCCTTTACACTTTACTTTTTGAGAGAAATGCAGTAGATGGAGAGCTGCTCCACGGCGGACTGGCTGACCCCCATGTCTGTGATCATGGACTCCACCTCCGACCTGTGACCCTGTAACAGCACGTCCAGACTGGAGACAATGCATTGGCATCAGCGCACAGCATCACTTGGAATGCAGTAAAGCATATTCTGGCATTTTCTTTTTCTTATTCGATGTTTTATTCTAATTGCAGGCATACAATGTCCAACTGAGCTGAAATCTACAGCTGCAAGAAATGTAATTTCTCTCTGTTTTTTGCTTGTATTTTTAAATGTTACCAATTCTTCATTTTATGTAAATTTGTAGTACTGACCAGCATTATTCCAATTAACAAAAACTAATACACAAACTGCAAGGGAAAGAAAATTTTGTTAAATAAAACTAACTAAAATAATATGGAAGTATGTTACGGTTGAGGATACCTTTCAAAGGTTTTCAGTTTGGTCCTAAGTCTGCGAGCTTCATTCTTGGCAGCCTGAGTTTCATTCTGTTGTGTCTGCAGGTATGTCATCTGTTTCTAAAGGGGTCAAGAAATCAGATGATGAAAGCACAGCCTTTTACATGCTGCTACATGTTGGTATTCACGTTTGTGTACATACAGTACATAAAGTAGGTTCCAGGCCTTAGGCATAAAATAAGTGGGTTTAAATAGCAGATGATCAGATTGCTTACTCTGAGAGCAGAACACAGCATCTCTTTCTCTGCATTCTCTTTCCGAAGACTGTCCAGCTCTCTCCTCTGTTTGTCCTCTGTGTCTGTCAAACTGTCGACAGTCTTCTGTTTGTCCCGCAGGTCCTTCTCTACAAAGTTCACAAAGGTAGAGCTCAACTACTGCTGCAATTTACCATAAAACCTTGACATAAGTCTACATAGGACTCTTACCTTTAGAACTTAAAAGTGCTTTCATTCTAGCAAGTTCATTCTAAAAAGGAGGAAAAAAACAGTGACAACACAAAGTATCTGGGTAAGTAAATCATATTATCACATATCTGAGGGGTCTGTGTGAAGGCAAACTTCTTTTACATTTTTGGATTTTACTATTATTATCTACAAACCTATGAATGTTATCATTTCAAAAACATGTTTCATAAATACTGAGTCAGTGTATGTTTGGTACCTGTAAACTCTCTGGATCCACTGTTTCACTCTCTTCTTCCCCAATGTCAAAAAACAGCTTACTGATGATATGCCTGGTGCTGACCTGCACACACGGACGACGTGAATTTACCACGAAACTGTTCCTTTACTAAGGTTGTTCATTGTCAGGTCTGGAAGCAGCGTCATCATACTTTCAGATGCTTGTTTTCCTACCTGTTTTCTACACTGTGGACATGTTTTTGTAGGTGCTGTCTGAAACCACTGAAGAAGACTGAGGAGAGCAAGAGAGGACAAACACCTATAAACACGTACCACCAAAGTGTCAGTGGTGTCTACAATGAATATCGGACTGTATAATCGTTACCACTCATAATGGAAAGTGTGTCCACAGTGGATAGCAGCAACATCTTTGCAATTGTCGAAAAAATCGGAGCAAATTGTACAATAAGCTCTGATAGGCATCTTATCACAAGAGCCCCCCTGTTATGAATACAAAAGACAGAAGATGAGAAACTTTCATAGACATTTACAAGTTATACTTTCACTTCAAAACGGTGTGCTCCCCCACTCACCGGTGTATGAAGTCAAATCTACACTGTATCGTTGTACTATGTCGGTTTAACATTAATATTAGGTAATAATTTACGCCGTGACGTTACCATTTGGGTCAGTTAGCTACTTAGCTTATGGCTAACGTGAGTTGGTATCGTGCATGCCATTTATCAGTCTTAGTACGCAAACGAAGACGCTAAGTTAATACGCAGCTATTCGTACTATAATCAAGCATATCCAAAACTATCTGGAAAAAGTAATTAAATTAGATGAGTGCCGCTGAATCTGTTAGACTGTACTATTACAAACATGATGATTAGTCCTGTAGCTCCAGTGCCGCCGTTTCCCCGCTGTACGTTCAAACGCAAGTCCCGCCCCCTAAAGGTGCGTTTCAGTTCTCCTCGTAATCGAGAACTACACTGCCAGCTTTCTTATATTTAAAAATGACGTGAATTCTTATTATTTATGAATCTAATTATTATATAACTATCAAAATTCTTCTTTGTTTACTGAAATTACCATAAGTTGCCTTTTTGGTGTGCTAAAAATAATTACAGGATGTGTTCTCAATTTGAAAACAGTCCTGGCTAAACGACAATATTTCCGTGATGTACTTTAATGCACCAACTGTGTCATAGTGGGAAATAAACTAGTAACATAATGTTTAGAATATGTAAACACAAATATGGAGAGCTATCAGACTGACGAATATCTTGCAAATAATTATATAATCAAGAAAATTGCAAAATGTTGAATTAACCGAAAACGGTTAGTTCGTAATGTTTTCCGTATAAAAAAACCAAACTTCATATCCCATCATTCCTACTTCCGCAACCTAATGGGACATGTTGACTAGCAAAAAGAAATACTTCTGTTTCTGCTAGCGAACTGCAGTAACTGTCAGAAGCGACACCCAATGCAGACAGCTCCGGAAATGAAAGGTGATTTTTATTAACACTTTAACAGTCATGAAAGCGCTTTGCTAGGATGAAATAGTTTAATTCAGACTCAACTAGTTTAGATTCTAATTTGCTAAAGTTAGCAAGTGAAGCCAGTGAAGTTGTTCTTCTGCTTTCCTGAGTATTGTCTGGCACTGAGGGTTGTAAAACATGAAGACACCACATGATTTACATAAAACTGGTGGGTGAGCACAAATAATACATGTTCTTAGACAATGATCTTCTGTGTTATTTATAGCATTATGTGGATGTAGTAAAATAACAGTGACAGAATTTTAGCTCAAAAGTAAGTCTGAAAATGCAAAGTGTTCTAGTCTACCTATAAACCCTCGGTGAGCCATTCACTGGACCTAATGTTATAATAACAGTTCGCAGTAGCTTGGTCTTGAATCATGGAGTCACAGAGCTCCTGACCTTTGGTCTCACAGCTCGTTTGTCTCTGCTGCTAGGTGTGTGTTCCTGCTTGAAGTAGCAGAGATGGATGTGGAAGGCCAAAGGGCCATGGCCTCCTGGGAGAATGGCACCCTGGCTCCTGTGGACCGCCTTCGCTCTGAGAGGGCAGACAGCCCTACACCAGGTCTGGTGGAGGGAACTGAACCAGGTGAGACTTGCACATTAGAGGAACTAAATGACTGAGCTGAATATTTATTAATATTATATGTGTTGTGTCGTCTTGTGGGAAGTCACTCTACTACTGTTGACCAATGATAACGTGTACAGCGTGAGTCATTGGAAATGATGTCATTTCATTTTGCACCTGAAATAGAGGCACTACACTGCAAAATTTAATTTCTTTCCATTGCTTCATTTACCTGACATTTATTTAAAACATGTTCTACACAATCTCTTTGAATAGTTAATATTTGCACTGAGTGTATTTGAATGGATTCATAACCGTTACTGTGCTATGTCAAAACATACATCAGGTATTAATAAAATGCTTATTTGCAGTTTCCCTCATTGATGATAAGTGTTCGAGAGTCAATTTTCCCTGTTGCCAGCTGTTGCTAGGCAGCACTTGTGTAACCCAGAATGTATTGGCCTGATCTTGTGGTTAAACCATTTTTGTACAACCCTCCATTTGACATTTTTGCAACTATGTAATGTTATGAAATGACTGTGTACAGAGCGATCTGTGAGCATAGTGACTATAATAAGGAGCACGAATGCGTTCATGTGTTTGTCAAAACAAGTTGAATATGAATGCATGGATTTACCTTTAGTCAGGCTTTGTGGGACTCATTTGAGGAAGTGCCATCATGCAGAGGACTGATTAATGAGACTACAAAGGAGAAGAATCTTTTATTTGTCAGTATATAGTTGACATATGAACATGCAACACACACCGAAATAGATCCTCTGCGTTTAACCCATCACTAAACCACGCAGAAACACACCACACACTGCAGACTCGGACTGTGTCAGGTGCCCAGGGAGCAAATTGGGGGTTAAGTGCCTTGGTCAAGGGCACAGAAGCCAACAACTCTCCACCAGTCCGGGGTCTTGAACAGGTCTTCTTATGTGGCGTCCTCCTTCATGTCACTCCGCCTAACTGCAGCAGTCTGATCTCATCTTATAGACAAACTGAATTTCGACGGGCTTCCTGTTGTATCCTGGATCCTGGGAAGGTTCAGTGTATGAAAAACAACATGGCAGTCATAACCTCCAGTTTTATGATGCAGAATCTTTCAATGATGACAAATACTCCACCAGCAATCTATAAAAAAAGTGTCATTTTGTAATAACCCAGCATGAATCTGTTAATGAAAGGTTTGTGATTCTGTCCAAACATTTGTGCAGCAGGTCACATGAACACATCCGCTTCCAACAGGAGAAATGATGTAACTTCATCTGGATTTCCTTTTCCCAGTCAAGACATAAACATGGCGTTTTTGCAGGCTTATCTGTGTGACTCATTATCAGTTTTCTCCTCTCTCACTAAATGAAATAAGCTGAGAATGCAAACTTTTAGCCCAATGGCTTCTTTTTGTCATGCACAGGTAAAGACAATGCAGAGTGTTGGCTACAGTCTAAATTAACTTTGTGTCGCCAAGTGGCTGAACAGGGGAAATTGCCCGACGCGCTTCATCCAAAGAGCAGTCTAAGTTTCAAACAAAGTTCCTTTATTCAGAATCAAACGGGAATTTCCAACTATCCAGGCTTTAAAACATCTCACAATCCAATTCACGGCGTTCAGGTAATCCACAGACCAGCGGTGAACAGTCCTCAAGGTAATGCAAAAACAGCGAACATATTCATAAAAAAGGCAAAGTACGAAGCGGTCAGCAAAAGTAGACCTTCCCTCATCACCCACTCGCTACAAATTCACACACCGAGTGAACAGGTGACACAAATTATCACTACTGCTAACACCACGTGATCCAACTAAATAGCTCCTAAAACAGCCTACATACTACAGTCATGCATTCTATGGACAAACCCAGACTGAATAATCAGATATCCTCCCATTATTGCAGGTGCTGGTCAAAAGAGTGCCATGTTTGTCCATGCACAGTCCTTTGAGGATCTGACTGCTGAAGCTGAGGAGGCCCAAAGGGAGGCTGAACTGGAGCAAACCGTGGAGTGTGCAGAGGAGCTCAAAGCACTGGTCGTCGGGGAGAAAACCGTAGAGGAGCAGCACGACAATAACCTGTCATCAGAGAGTAGGGCTAAGGAGGAGGACGTGTGCAGCGAGGCGTGGAGGAGCCACAGGAAACACCTGTTTGTCCTGAGTGAGGCGGGGAAGCCCATCTACACCCGCTACGGCACTGAGGAAGCTCTGTCCAGCACCATGGGGGTGATGATGGCCCTGGTGTCCTTCGTGGAGGCTGAGAAGAACATCATCCGCTCCATCCACACAGGTCAGGATAAAGTGCACTTGGCTCTTCAGAGTGGTTTCATACACACACAGGTTGGTCCATCACAACAGCCTGAAGGTTTCATAGGTCATGGATTGAGTTTTCTTGAAAACCTTGTGTGCACGTTTTCTAAGGCTCAAGAATTACTTACTTTTTACTGGATTGGGATAAAACGTGTCCTGAACATCCAAGGATAATCCTACGGATACTTTACAACCTGTTTTGGTGTAAATTGGTGCTGCTGAGAACAAATATGTGAATACTGCAAGTTCAACAATCTTACATGCAATGAGGACAAACATTCTTATATTCTCATGCAGATGTTACACATTAATAAAAAAAAAACTCCTGTAAGTCTACAGAAGAAGCTTCCACTTTCACAAATTAATATCTCCACTAGTTTAGGTGCTGTGATGAATGTTTTCTGTCCTTTTATCCGACTGTTACAGATCCTGCTAAACATAACTGCTCAACCACAAGACAAACATATTTGAACTTTAGATTTTCCCAAGACTGATTATTTAATTTTCCTTGAAACTCTGTCATGGGAAAGTAGTGCTTTTTATTTCACATTATTTCATTGGGTTCAGGAAATTTGCCAGTTCCAGTTTGTCAAGTCTTGGATTGTTGCTCACAGCCTTGTAATAGTTGGCACCCTCTCCAAGGCTTTTTTCCAGTAAAGCAGGTCTCCCTGATCTGAGTCACATCGAACAACTTAAAGAAGAAATGAATTCAGATCACCTGTGGACTGTCTACGGTGCAGTCCTTATGCCACTGAGACCTGGAAGGAAACCTGGAAGTCAGCACAGTACACACACTGGGATATATATATATATATATATTCAATAAACCTCTGACTCTAATACAGCCAGTGAAATGTATGAAATATGAGTTATGTTCAAAATCTGAAATGGTGGAAGAGTAACACCACTAATTTGAAGTTTGGATGTTTATCCCATAAAAAGCACATTAGGTTCAATAAAGTGAAAACTAGTGGAGACTGGAAAATGTGACCTATTTTTAATCCAACGGCCCGAAGGCTCCGGTGGACTATTGGTATCAGTTGTCTGTCTGTCGTCCATCTGTCTTTCTGTCCGTTGTCTGTACATCATCCGTCATCTGTCCGTCCGTCCGTAAACAATTTTTCAAGAATCTTCTTCTCTGAAACCGTCAGTCAGAATGACCTGATATTTGTCGTGGAACATCTTTGGGGTAAGGTCTACCAAGTTTGTTCAAAGAATTGGGAAATGTTGATTTTTGAATTTTTGATGAATTTTTAAAATTCTAAAAATCCCCATTGGTTTATAATGGGACACATTTCAAAGTGCTATAACTTGAAAACAGTTGAAGATATTGATATAATTACTATTGGCAATAGATAGGAAGTCACGTATAGGCTTTCATTTGGTGCCATGACCTTTGACCTTGAGTGACCTTGAAAGGTCAATTGATGTCTTTAAATATGCCGTTGGACTACAGGACCCTTGGTCCTATTTAAATTTTTTGTTTTTGGAACAGCTACATGCTAATCAAATAGGAAAATCCAGAAACGATTCTTAGAATTTTTTCAGTGTTCAGTGCAGATTTCAGTTCAACTCATGCTTCAGGGTATATTAGGATGAAATTGGGCTGTTTGGTGTAAAATTAAAATCCACCACAGAAAAGAAAAAACTTTCAGGAAGAGCTTGTAGGTTTTTTTTAATATATCACAATAATGTATATTAGATGTAAAACACTGTGGCCCTTTTTGTTTCAGACGGTTGTAAAGTGGTTTTCCTCACAAAGAGTCCTCTTGTCCTGGTGGGCGTGTCTCGTACTTGTCAGTCAGACAAGGAGCTTCTGCGGGAGCTTCAGTACATCTACTACCAGATCGTCAGTCTGCTGACCCTCACCCAGCTCAACCACATCTTCCAGCACAAGCAGAACTACGACCTGCGGCGCCTCCTGGCTGGCTCCGAGTACCTGACAGACAACCTGCTGCTCCGTCTGGACCGCGACCCCGGCCTGCTCCTCAGCGCCGTCACCTGCCTGCCTCTGGCCAGCTCCGCCAGGGACGTGGTGTCATCTAGCCTGCAGGCGGCCAAAGCCAAGAACCTGGTCTTCTCCATTCTGTTGGCAGGAGACCGTCTGGTCACTCTGGTGAGGAAAAAGGATCAGTATTTGCACCACATAGACTTGCATCTGGTCTTCAACCTGGTCGGTTCATCCTCGTCCTTTCGGGAGGGCGAAGGCTGGACGCCCATCTGTTTGCCAAAGTTCAACACTGCAGGATTTTTCCACGCTCACATTTCTTACCTGGAACCAGCGTCTGAGCTCTGCCTCATCCTGGTCTCCACTGACCGAGAGGACTTCTTTAATATGTCCGACTGCAAGAAAAGGTTTCTGGAGCGGTTGAGTAAGCGCAGCGCCTACCAGGCCATGAAGGAGGCTCTGAAATGTCCCAGTTATTCTGTGGAGCAGGTCGGCATCCCAGAGCTCAGGCACTTCCTGTACAAGTCGAAGAGCTCAGGCCTGTACACCAGGTAGGTAGACCTGAAGCAAACCTTCTGGAGGTTTTGGAATCTCTGAGACCAATGTAATCGTCTATTTAGTTTAGGAGATGGAATCCCAGACTCATTCATTATTACTGTCAATCCTATGTCTACTGTTAGTTCTGCTGCAGAGGCCTCTTTCAGAAAGCAGGTTCAATAAATTCTGACGAACACATAAATTTTTGAATAGAATTCAGTTTTATGTGGGTAAGGACCAAAGTAAATGAAAGTCACTGGCTTCCTGGGTTGTTGAAGAAAACCTGCCACGGTAACGGAGGTAAAATTGCTTTGTGAAACCGAAAACCCTCATAGGATGGAAATTAGCCCCGGCTATAATCCTGCGTGTTGGCACGTAATTTGTTTATTAACCCTTTATCGGGCAAGACAGTGACAGTAACAGTTCCAGTGAGGACAGTGGGTCTCCAATCTGAGGTCCAATGTGGTCTCCAGGGTCTGTAAAGTCCACCTCTGCACGGACAGTGAGTGTACCTGCTTTGTTAGGTACCATGAAGTAATGGTACTAATGTAAGTATTGATGTTCAAAGGGTTAATG
>JAPQRQ010000022.1:98822-115189 GCA_037367365.1 Apogon talboti | reverse complement strand
CACACACACACACACACACACAGGCAGCAACGTTAGAAGTCCATCACTGTGGCAACTTGAACATTTATTTGTATTTTACAAACTTGGTTGTTTCAAGTTTGGAATGGCTATAGTTTCTGTCATTATCAGTGACCGTTACGTTTTGTGATTAGTACCCAGATGCTGCCTACCACATAGTGTAGAGTTACAGTAGCAGAGGAAATGCCTTGTGTATGTACAGCATGTTTAGGCCTCATATTCCCACATGACCTTTGACCTTTTGACCATGTAGTGAGTTTTCTCTATACTTTGGATCAGTCTTCTGTACGGCAAAATGTTGACCACGCTGTTCTGAAAGAAATCTGACATCACCATGTTGTTGTATTTCTGGCACGATGTCTTTGACATAGTATAATAAATAAATATTTATTTGTTTACAGAATTGGCTGTGTCCTTTTAGGAAATTGGAGAAATCACACGAACTCTGTAGAGTTAATTTATTTTTCTGGTTTTTAAAACATAAATGTATGTATATGTCTTCCAATCTGCCTCAAAAACAGAGAATGTTGTGTGATATAACATAAAGGAAAGATGTAATGTTTAGACATGTACTAATGCTAATCCATAGTGCACAGTCTTCTTGTTTTGATCATGTGCATCAAACAGACCTGGAGGTGAGCGGGTTGTGTCCCTGCATGTGTTCTAACATCCAGTTATTAAACTGTAGGTGTGTGTAGTTGTTAACCTGCAGGTCCCAAAGGTACAGGAATGCACATGATGTCAATATAAACGTTTTCCTTCAGAACTGTCAAAACCAGGGCATACCATTGTTTTCTGTCACCAGATAAGTCAACCCCAGTAAAGCTCCTGATGACTGTTAAAACGACAGACTTCCTTGGACTTTAAGCACATCACTGGACACACTGGACATATTAGTATCATTGACTGGCTCCAACAGTCCAAAGACCTTCCAACCTCTGAGAAATATGGAAGAGGAGTGAACCTCTGGAGCTGAGGACTGACCTGAGACTGAACCAAAAGAGCTGTAGTGGCGCTTGACATCCACTGGAGGGCGTAAGACACTTTGGTCCTCAGACTGTTAACTATGGACACACACACACACAGCTCTACACAAGGGTTCACATCAGCTACACAACCTTCACTGTTAGGTCTATGGAACACACAGTGAGCATTCAATACATTTGTAAATCTCAGTCCATACACATCTTTGTAGATAATTGCGCTCTGATAAAACCCCCTTAATGAACATAATTGTCCATTTATCACCCTCATTCTGATTCTGTATGCATGCATGGTCTGAATGAGGAATGTTCCACAGAGCTGCCACACTGTTGAACATCTATTGTCTCCGTGAAGGTTTGGGAAGCATTGCATGTTTTCAAACTCCAATAGACTCATGTTCACCTTTAATACAGTAATGGAGTTGTAATGAGTTCAAAACCTTCCTTTTTTTCCAAGATAATGTAAAACTGAAAAGAGCAGAGGACATTAATGACTTGGAGGGGATTCATCAGCTACACAACCATCACTGTTACGTCTACGGAACACACAGTGAACATTCAGTACATTTGTAAATCTCAGTCCATACACTTCTTTGTAGATAATTATGCTCTGTTATCTATTATTATCATCAATGCTCCGACTGATGGGCTCATAACAGGACGGTGGTACCAAATCAACCAGATGACTCCAAAAAGACTGCACCCATGGAACACTGAACAGGAATACATTTGACATATTCACTGTGTAATATTTATGCAGGTTTGTGTGCAACGCAAAGTCACCAGTCGATAGGAGGCATTAGGTTCATGTTTTTTACTCCATTAATTGCTAAAAAGACAAACTCCCAGAAAAACTCAAACCTGACACATACATGTACAACCACATGCAAATCTTACACATTAAACCACTGATGGAATGTATTTTACCCCTAGTTTTAGTTTTAGTTAACCTTATTAACCTTGAAACCAACAGTTCAACAAAACAGGAGACATGTGGGGCCTTGGCGGAGGTACACACTGTTCCGAGGTCTGTTGATGAGAACCAACATTTAGTTTGTACTAATACTGGACTGAATTAAATTGGTTTCAACTCAACGTTCCCGGTATAATCCTGTCTTCATGTCCAGTCTGGGACCATGGTGGTGTTTGTTTTGGGGGTTGGTGTGATCTGCTCTACTTGACAGGACACATACACAGAACACACAGTAAGAAGCTGCATTCCAAAATGATAAGTGAGGGTTTTACAATAAACGGGTTAACTGTATCCAAACTGTCACACGAGCTCCTCACTTTTGCATTGTTCAATGAGAGACAAAGGTCAGAGGTCACTGTGATGTCGTGCTTGGGCGGTAGTGAGCACGCTCATTCCTCTTGGCCACACAGCAGGCAGGTCGAGGAGGTTTCCGGGGGCAGTTCGTTTCTGTCAGTGAGACAGTTCATTGTGCTCTTTGGGGGCCTTGATTGAGGATATCCTCTAAACAATTGCTGTAGGTGTTGAAACTGGTTCAAAGTTTCAGACGTATATTCTTCCTCCCATCCATCTCCCACTCACAGGAGGCTCTGAGCCACAAACAATTGCTTTTATTGGCCTGAAGATCATTCTTCATGTCTTGTTAACATGCAGCTCCCCAGGCTTCCTTACATTTTTTCCCATGCAATATATTTTATGTGTTGTTTTGTGGATAAAGGGGACAGTTATCAGAGCGATCTCAGGTTACCTGTGATTAAACCTGGGGGTTGAAAGGAAGTTCACCGTGGGATTTAATGACTGGATGCAAAAATGCATGGAAATGTCTTTGACAAGAATGGGAAGGTGCAAAGGATAGATCATCTCTTGTTTTCAGGAAGCTGTGGTTTACTTGATTTTATATTTTATATGAGCACTTTTTTTTTGACACCCTACATTTGAACACAAACGTCTAAATCTGTACTTCTCACATTTTCAGCATAGGCTCTTTACTTTAGTTTGAAGAAACATTGATTATGTATTATTTAAATCATTCTTCTGTACATCAAGATCTATTTGGACCTAAATTGACAGACAACACCACATGGAAAAGACCATTGTTTGGGTCCTATCAGTGCATATACAGTATATGACAATAGTGAGAGGATGAAAACAAGATGAAAACTACACAACAGATGGGACAAGATGAAAATGGCATAAAAGACACAAGAGAAGACATGTATTTTTACATTTATTTATACTGTTTCATAGCCTTCACCTGTCTTTACGTTTTATCGGAGCCTGTACTTTTGTCCTTTTGCTTCAGTTGAATCTGGACCTTTCCTTCTCAAAAATCAGCTTTATTTCTCAAAACAGTTGAAGACAGACAATGTAAAATCACTTTTTTCCATGAAGAAAAAGTGAGAAAAGAAAAAAAATAAAAGTCTGACGATCTTTCAGCCGTGGTTCCATACTTAAGGCATATTTTGGGCTGTAATGGATTACGGAAACCTGCCTCTTTCCTCCTTTGGAGCGGGTGGCGCAGACATATTGTTGTATTATTTTGACAGGGTGGAGAAATCAGGCCTCAGATTAGTCACCTTTCACCTCTTCATCAAGGACCACCGCCCTAAGACTGAGCGAAAAGAGAACCGGAGCCAAGCAGAGTGCAATCAGAGCCCTGCCCCGGTGGACTGATATTGTCTCTGCTAACGTCTCAGGTCATAACACTGCTTCCTCTCAGTGCATGCTGGGAGGGAAACATGAGTCCCACAAGTGTCCGCTGCAGAGGGGAGAGTGTGTCAACACCACAGCCCATACAGGACACACACCCACACACACACACACACACACACACACACTCATCTGCTGTTCGACCCATCCTGGCCTTTGACTTGGTTTACACCATTTACATCGACTTTAAATTGTGTTTTAAGTCATTTTGAGGATAGTTTCAAGTCAGTATAGAATAATTTCAGAGATTTGTCTCTAAACATGTGATTCGTGTTAGAGAATAGTTTCTAAAAATGTGAAATAACTGTTGTTGCTCACTGTTATCAGTTTTGTGTTGACCACCTCACAGATCTGGAGGTGTTTCCATCAGATTCTGAAGACCAGATCAGTTCAGAGAGGAACCTTCTTCAGAGAAGGAATGAGATGAATATTAACTTTAGAAAATAATAATTATATTTAAATTCCTATTTCATTTAATTTAATACAATCAATTTACACCTGATCTAAAATGGCCCATAGGTGTGAATGTGAGAGTGATTGGTTGTTTGTCTCTGTGTCGGTCCTGTGATGAACTGGGAACTCGTCCAGGGTGAACCCCGCCTTCGCCCTTAAGTTGCTGGGATACGCTCCAGTGACCCCTGCGACCCTAGTAGGATAAAGCAGGTTCAGAAGAAGAAAGAATGACTGAACAATCATTTTACAAATGTTACAAATGTTATATACATTCTAAAGTTAAACCTACTGTCAACTTCACATAAGTAATGAAAGGGTTACTGTCCTAAAAACATGCTATCCAATCAGAATCATCCGTAAAAGTCAAGGCATTAAACTAATAATACAATATTCATCATGATAAAACATGGGGACCACCTCCATTTCAAACAAGGAGTCCAAAGAAACAGGCATTAAAATAATAAATACATTTCAGCTGCTTCATAAAATGTGTCCAAAGTCGGACGGTAGTTTCTTAAAAGATTAATAGAGGAGAAAAACCATTTTAGTTCATTTTTAAAACAGTTTAAGTTTGGCAGTTGTTTCTTCCATTTGTTTTTGTAGTATTTCCCCATAATGATAATGTTAATCAAAAGTGATGTATCTCTGTTCAGATTATTTTATATAACATGATATCTTGTATTGTAAATGGTTTAAGATCCTTAAGTTAATTTTGTTACAGTTATGTCCATCTTGTCATAATTTCTTAACCACTTGGGAAGAAAAGAACAAATTGCTCAATTTTTTCTGGATCCTTGTGACAAAAGTCATAGGGTTCAACGTCAACAAGCCACCGGAAGTAAGCCGCGTAGGGGCGGGACCTGTGACACCGGTGCCACAGCCATCGGAAGTAAGCCGCAGGGGCTGGCAGTGCCTCTGGGAGTTTTGGCACCAATGTCAATAAAAAGATAAAGATAAGTCAATGAAAAGAGGACGTCTGTTGGAGCTCAAGTCTAAAGATAAACTCGATGACGCTGCCGTCTCTTACTTCACCGGGACAGATGGACGGATGGACATTGTCTTCGTGGACTAAGGTAGGCCTGTGTTAGAAGACAGATGGATTATTATGATTATTATTTTTATTATTATTGTTATTGTTATTATTATTATTACGCTGGGACAACCCGTATGTTTCTGTCTGTTTTGACAGACGTATTTAATGAAATTATCGCTGCGCTGTGTGTAATTATTGTGCATGTACAGTTCTTTGGACTTCTATGACCAGCCTTGTGTGACCTTTGACCTGTTGTGCATTTGAAATGGGATGTTGGTTTGATGATGCTCATGAGTGTGTTGGACTTGGTCAGTGTGTGCCATGTGTAATGCGCACTGACTAAATGAGCCTCGATCTCCCTGTAACAGGAGTATTTTATATTCCACATGTTGGCCTTGGAGGAGGGTTATACTGTTTATATTTGTAGAACAGATGATCTCCAGTTTTCGTGCAGGTTACTTGTGTTGTTGACATCCTCGTCATCGTTAATTAGAGGATTATAACTGTTGGGCTTTTAATTCATCCTACGATTGTTTTTTTTTTGTTTTTGTCAGTGAAGACGTGTTTTCTTGGCGCTAGTCGTGCTCACGGTTCACTACTGGAATAGTGTGATGTCCAATTATCAAATGAGGTAAATATTCAGATGGAAAAATCTTGTGTCTACAAAGTCTCAGACTCTAATGAATATTGTAATTAGACACTCAGCCATGTGTCATCTGTTTAGCAAATGGGGGGGGGGGAGCTCACTTCCGGGTGTTTTTCTTTTCCTTCTTCAGGTCAGAACATGGAGAAAGTGAAACCAATGTTTTAGTCTAAGTGCTCATTATACTTGTTATAGAATACAAACCATCTACTGTCATGGTGATGTGTCACAGGGTGGAGGTCTGGAGAATGGAGAAGTATTTGATTGGGATGAAAAGAAAAAGGTGCAAGGTTTCCATTTTTATATGTACATTTTATACTTTTATATAGAAAAATATTATCTGAGGAGCAATGTTGTTGACTTTATTTGTATTGTTGGGGATTTTTCTTCCTCCAAAGGGGGGAGGGGGGGGGTACTGAACTAGCCAAACATCATAGCTTTACCCTCATTCCAGAACGATGGAATGAGGGTGGAGATAAATAAGGCAGACACCAGTTTCCTCCAGCGCCACCAGATCCAACTCACATACAGGTGGTGATCAGTCGACAGCTCATCTCCTCTCAGAGAATATGATTTATAGCCAAAGTTAGGTAACACTGACCTTTGACCTTTGAGTACCAAAATGGTTGAGTTCATCCTGTCCAAGTCCAATGGAACATCTGAAGAACTTCTTTTGTGACATTCTTAAGATTTTTCATTCACAAGAATAAGACAGATATGGGTAATTTTTTTTGTTCCTTCTTGCAGCAGATTACAACATATTGCCGTCAATCCTGTGTCAGGAGACATGTAGATACATGTGCGCATCAGTCTGGTCCTTCAGCTGGTCCTATCAGTCGCCTGTGTCCACCTACACACACACTGTACCGTACCCCTCCTCTGTCTGGCTCAGATTGGGCTTATTTCGCTCCTGCAGAGGATTCGGTTGCTCCCTGCTCTCCCACTCCACCCATCAATGGAAACAATCATGACAATCGGAAGCGGCCTATCCAAGGCTGCAGTCCCATGACAGAGCCCACGGTGCGCTCCTCTGACGGAGCGGCTGGCCACAGAACTGTAGGGTTGAACGAGAGGCGGTGAGGGGGCGGAAAGTGTCTGCCTTGTCAAGCGGTTGAGCTACAGCACCATAAGGGTCTGTTTAGGGCTGATGTGGTGGAGGGGAACTGTACGGCCGTCTTACAGCCCTTCCTATTTGCCCCATGGTATCCTCCACTAATGCTTACCATATGGGGCTGAAGATCTGGAAAGCGCCACTGACGGCTTTGACAGAATAATTTACGCGCAGATGGAACTTTATACTGTCCGGTTTGGGGATATCACTAACCTGAATAAGAAACCAGGCCAGACACGGCTCTGTTTTAGACCTCATGTGTATTTAAAGCATTAAAAATAATCTGCACAGATTTCTCTCACACGCAGACTCACACTGCCAGGATATTAGCAATTATGTGGTCGTGAATCCAAATCCACTAAAAACTAATAAAACTCTGATCCAAAACCTGATTCAAACTCTGTCTGAATGTTCGTTAGTATTTGTCACACATTTTAGATTTAATCAGAACCTTTACATGAGGCGTCATTTACACTCAGGATCATGAGGATATTTCATTTTTTAAATGTTCAGAGAAATTAACGGAATTAAGAAATATTAACTAATGAATGACAAATGTTATGCATATGATTCAACATAAATGTACAGAAAACAAATACAAATACGTTTTCTGTCAATAATGAACCCTCTACTACGTACCTTTTGCCTGTTATTGGATAATGATGAAGACGTTTTTCTCAATTGTTAAAAAACTTCACATGGCTTTAAATAAAAGTCCTGTACTCTATGGTTTTGGCAAACTGGTCTGGTTCAGTTGCTCCATCCAAGTTTTTAGTCCAGTAACTGTCATTCCTCAATAACTACTGGATGGATTCAGTCTGAAACATATACTCATGTTTTCCAGTAGATGAATCCTAATGACTTTGCTGATTTCCTGACATTTCCTGGGGATTATAGTTAAATTGATGCATATGTTTCAATAATTATTGGAAGGATTACAATACATAAATATCTTCCTGAAGATGACTTTTTAAGAGCTTTGACAAGTCCCTGGTTTTAGTTCCATCACAGATCAGCATTTATTAAGATCCACAGATTAAGGTTTGGTTTATGATCGGCCCCAGCAGCACTGAGTCACTAATGTTGATTAGGAAATGTGTGTGTGTTCATACTGACACAGTATGTCATCAAAACAGTCATAAAACACATAGTAGTTGGATGATGTGAAGTAACGAGACATCATAGGAACTGTTTAACCTGCATGGCCAATGAAAATGGATCTACTGTGACTGAAACAAATGATGTAAAATATTAAAGTTTTATTCACATTATGTGTTTTTTATTCCATTGAAAGAAGCACAAGTAACATTAAATGGACAGAAAATAGATGCGAGCCCAGTAGGTGAACACATCACCAGAATGCTCATATAAATGTGTTGAAATATTTGATATAATGTAATTCAATCCAATCATTTAACTCATGTCTTGTCATATTTAGATTTTTCCTAAAGTGGATATAAGGTATTTACAGTACTACACATAAAACATCTGAATAGCACATATCAGTGCATAAGTTCATGTTGTTGTTGTTAGCATGTTAGCATGCTGATTTAGCATTTATGTAGTTTTACTTCTTTCTTTTTAACTATAGATATACTTCCCAGTGAAATTAGCCATAATTTGATATTATAAAACCACTATTAGATTTGCTTGATATGCATGGGCCTACAGATCAGAGTTTTTAAGTGTTTGTACTTTTTACTTTTAACTCAAATAACTGCTTCTTTACATTTTAGAAACAGGCTACTTTAATTTTAATGCTTTAAATTCTTAACATTATTGATTGTTTTTTGTTTTGCATCATAGTGTGCCTTCCTAACATTGCATCCATATTTTTATGTTGCTGTTAAAAGACTAAATGAGTGTCTGTTGCACCATTATGTAATATTGAACGCTTTATCTCTAACACAGTAACTGCAAGACTCTGACAGTGATTCTGACTCGGTTCAGCCATGCTTTCCCACCCAGGAATTAAAATAAGCATCAGCTGAGTGCAGTGGGCCATCTGGAGCCGGATCAAAGCTGGCACTGACCCAGGGCCCGGGGCCCCTCAGGGAGGGCCTGGGCAGGGTCGAGCACTCAGGCCTTTTCCTTCCTGTTCCTCTATGACATCTTCCTGCCTGGGGGGGCCTCTGGGAGCCATTGAGCGGGCTCCGCCGGGCCCTCGGAGCTGCAGGATAAGCTCACGCAGCAGCTTCTAATTAGGCTTTAGCACTGACAGGTGGAGGGAAACCGGAGAGTCGAGATGCTTTATGCAAGTGTGAAATTATTTGTGCCGCCCCCGAGGACTGTGAGTGCAATAACTTTGTTGCATAGGGTGTACCTCCAAACTTCGCTTCAGCTGTGATTTAAAGGATTCAGTTTAGTCATAACCGTACTGTCAGAAGGTTGAATTCCACCATAAATCTACCGGTTGGCTCTAACAGGATATGGTTCTATTATTGTATTGTTTTACTGCTATTAAACAGAGGGGGTATGACAGAATACATATCAGAGTGGATAATACTCTCTATATATATGTAAGTCATATATGTTGACAAAGGACAGGTTTCTAGAGTGGAATAAAGACATGAAGGACTCATTTTAAAAGATTGATCTCTTATTTAACAACTACAGAAACACAGGAATCCAGTGGAAATCAGTTATTACACTTTGAACAAAACCTCTCTGGTGTCCTCTAACGTTGTTCACAGGGTCACATGGTAGATCTGAGCAGATTTCAGCGTTCATCAGCTCACTATCAGTGTAGAAGTACCAATAGCACACTGTGAAAATAAATAAATAAAAGTCAATATTATCAACCAGTTGTAGTTTTAGCTTAAGTTTGCAGTAAAATGGTCTTCAGCGTTAATTCAGATGTGGTTAGAGTCATATTAACCCACGACTGCATGTCCATGTGTGCTGATGTGTACGTCTGACGGTGCTTTTTCTTTTTTTGGGAGTGCTTTGTGTCCATGTGAAGTTTTTGTTTGGGTCATTTTGTGTTGGGAGTCCATCACCTCAATGTCATTCACATAGTTTCTGTGTTTTACTTAGACATATTAGTTGAACTGGTCTAAAGGACCTGCTCTGCAAAGTGAACACATTCGATTCATTAAACTGTTAGGTGTGTATTGGACTCTGTCAATGGGACTGAATCCATTGGATCGTGGTGCTGTTCCTGTCACTTATGGTTATGATGACTGCTGCTGATATCCTGATATTTATGGGTGGAGTCATCCATCACCGTGGACAGCATGTCAGCCTTTATTTCAGCGGCATTCTGTGACTGTTGCGGGGTAATGCGGTGCAGACGTTCAAGCCCGCCCACTGGCGTTCATCCTGGAGGAGCTCGCTGCGTTGCTTGTGCTGCTAGTGTTGCTTTTGGCCCAAGGAATCGAAGGAATCCTGGATTTCTCTGTGTGTCTGTATGTCCATGGGTTCTCACACATCCCACAGTGCTGCTCTCCTGGTGTGATCTATAACATTAATTCGTCAGCAGCTGTGTTTGTCTGGACACAGGGTGCTAGGTGATATTAGCTGTGACTGATCAACACCACATGTGGATCCCAACCCCTCAGATTTACTACCAGAGCTGTGGTGTGCCAGAGACCAGCCCTCGGATTTCTGTCTTTTTTTCCTGGATGCAGACTCCAAAAGTCCAAATCATTTAATACAGTGTTATTTATGAGAAGGGAACATTAGCTACTCATGTTTCAACTGCATTCAGAAAAAAACAGGAAATGATTTAAGATGAATGACGTTCCAAGCGCATTTGAAAGAGGTGTTTTTCAGCACTGAGGCAGAACTTCAAACCCTGCGTCTGATCTTGCTGGCTTCCATCCAGCTCCGTGTTCCAGACCCCGATGGTACTGTGAGTAATCATCAGTCACCACAATAGATCCAGTGACGCTAGTTTGTGTCTTTCCTGTTTTGCTTTTACCTTTTCCAAAAGTGGACTCTGATTCATGCCTTCCTAACTGGCACGGTGGATCTACCACCGCGACCGTCCTCTTGTCTTTGGTGGGACTCAGCTGGGACACGACCGTCTCACGGGGACACTGCTGAGCAAAAGATTGATGGCTTCCTCTGTTTAGACTCTTTGGCATTACTCAGAAGGAGAAGGTAAACCCTCAGTGGAACTCCCCATCTAGGTTTCCTCCCTTGGGCGGTGTCAGGCAGAAGATGCCAGTAATGGTTACAGAGTTTTAGTCGGGAGAAGTCCTCAACGTCCACGGATACTGATTTATGGTCATTTTAAATTCATGAAAATAGAAATAGGAGAAGGAGGTGCGTGGTTACAGCTCCTTAAACCTAGGGTCAGTTGACCCCAGCTATGACATTTAACCATGAAAATTATCGATCTATAATTAGCTCATGTTTAAATCAAATCAAATTTCAAATCAAATTTTATTTATATAGCGCCAAATCATAACAGAAGTTATCTCATGACACTTTACATATAGAGCTGGTCTAAACCAGACTCTCTCTTTAGATCTATCATCTCCTAAATTTCAACCTAATAATGAGCTGAAACACACTTTTCATTGGGATTCGTTACGCAGAACTACAACTACAACAGCTGAGGTCTTGGACGTTCTGAAGTTCACGCCTTATATCAGTTCAGTTCACCTTTATTTCAAACCTGCTAACAGCAGCCTACAGATGACGACTGGACAGACGGCTGAAGGCCAGGTTTGGCTTTTAGAGTTCCAGCTGCTCACACCATATCAGTGCTTTACTGTCCTCTGCTCATTGGTGACCTAAGAAAACCAGCTTTGTGACCTATGTTGGATCCAGAGTCTAAGCCTGAGGAACAGCCACTGGGTTTATGGTTAGAACAGGAGACACATGAGGCCAGAGTGGGCGTCGTAGTGGAGCGTCTGTGTTTGTCATGTGACTAAAAAACAACTTATCAGTCCAAACATGGCACAAGTGGAGAAAGTGTCAACATTAAAGATAAAAATATGGTAGTTTAGAGAATAGGATGTGATAAAAGCTTTACGTTTCTGCAGACTCATGTGAAGTTTGTGTTGGAGTCCAGTCAGCTGTTTGTTGACCTCAGATGATACCATTGCTCTGCTAACTAATGTCTCAGTCGTTTGGATCCATAATAACAGCCTGTACACTGAGTTCTATTTTAAGGACCGGGTCAAAGTCCAACATTTTGCTCCTCTTCAGGTGTACAACGCTATTTACTGTTAGTTTAGATCCAAACTCCAACAAAAACCTCACATATACAAACAAGTATGCCTGAAGTTTAAGTATTAATCCTTTAAAACTAAAGGCCAATAACTGGTCTTCTTAAATTTCAGTCTTTACACCAAAATAATGGGATTAATTTAATTTGTCATGTAGAACCGGAACATTTCTGCCTTTTCACCAAAACACACTCAACCAGTTTTCATCCAGATTTGTTCTTCATTATAAATAACATTCACCAGTTCTAGGTAAGTTTTGTAAGAGGTTTTTTCTAAGTTCTTCTTCAGTTCTACGGTCATGGCCTCGAGTTTTGGCAGTGATACACATTGGTTCTTTGCATAATTATGATTTTCCTCTTCCAATAACAGTCTTTGAAACTTATAAAATGCTTATAATTGTTCTTCGGTTTACATCTAAGTCAAACTGAAACAGTGGAGCATTTGGGACCTCTGCCAAAACCACTGTATGCCACAAACGGTGTCCAGTATTACAATAATGATATGACTGGTAATACATAAACCAGGGAACCTCACAGTTGCATCACTTTGACACCAGTTAATGAGAGAGCAGCTGACCTGGGATTTATCAGATCTGATAAATGCTGAGAATGCTTTGACCGTGTGATAAGTGTTTTCTGTGCTTTTCAGGCAGTTGTTTGTCTCACACGTTCACATTGTACTTTGTTCTGTGTTCCCCTCATGATTAATGGAGGCTCTGATATGTTGTATTTTTGTGGAGACAGACAGTAGAAATCAAACCCAAACTACCTTTTGTTTACAGTTAAATATGTTTTGACTTTCTTTCTTCATATTTTTGCCTGATCATCATATTTAGTCCAGTTTGAGATAACATCACCTTCACTAACACAATAAAATATTCAAAAATATGCTTGAAAACACAGTCTATGTAAAAATAAATTTAATTTCAAAGTAGATTACAACATGGTAAGAAAAAAACAAACAAAGTAGTGTTCCACCAGTGTCTGTGGAAGGTGGAAGCAGCTGTCACACCTCCCACATCATGAATCCCCAAAAAATGCTGTGCAAGTCTTTCTGTGAGCCAAGCGTCCTGAACACACCTGCCATCATCTGAAAGAAACAGGGGGTTGTCTCTTCAGTAGACGTAGGAAGGGAAGTGGCACAAGACGTGTCAGTGTCTCAGTCTGAGTCGCTCTAATGCCTGAACTCCTGCTTAAATCACATACTCACAGAATAAAGACCGTCTCACATTCGACTGCTGCTACTGTGAATATTTTTACGTTTTTTTCATAAGTGAACAACACACCAACAATGCAGAAATCTATTTGACATTACTCACTTCCTGTGAAAATCATGCTCAGACTCATGGGAGGAGAACCTCTGCTGCTGAACGTCCACCGTCTGTGCACGGCTGTAGAGTCACAAACAGCACAGACACAGACGCTTTGATGCCAACGCTCTTATCTCACACTGGTAAAGCAACCAATAAGGTACATGCTCCAGGAAGTACTCCTCTGTGGTTCTGTGATGCATCAGTTCAGTCCCAGTCCCAGATAATGTGTTTCCTCTGAGCAACACACCAGTGTTTTCATCCAGGTCCCTCCAGTCTCACCGCCGACTTATCTGTCTTGCACTGCTCCCATGCATTTTCACACAATCCCTTCTGTCTTTCACCTTTGAAGAAAACAAGAACATAAATGAGCCAATGTAAAATGGAGAAAACAATACCCTCCTGAGACCCAGCAGTGCATTTTTGTCCTCTGTAGGGGACAAAAGTAAAAAAACATTGTCCACGGCAAAGGACCTTCCATAAAATACATATATATGTATATGTGTAAATACTGTACAATAAATACAAAAAATTATACAAAAAAATGTATCTGAATAAACTGTTGCATTATGCCGTTTTAAATCCAGACAATTATTTAATGAAAAAAGCCAAACCTGTTTCGTTCCTGGGTCTCAGGAGGTTCAAATATGTTGGACCTTGACACTGATTTTCTAAGTAATGGTGTTCGTGTTCTTCTGCGAGTATATAAATAGGTTCAGTGCCATTCCATAGCTGTCTAGAATGAAATAAAAGTCCTGTTTTCCTTTAAAGGATATCTTCATGCACTGAATGATATGGCACCTATAAATAAACTAAATCCCAGCGCAGAGATTTGAGTGTCCAGATGGACCGCGTTCACTGGGATGCATGTGGCTCAGTCAGATCACAGCCCGTTTCAAGTCAAAACTATTCATTTACTACTAAACTCAAATCATCTTATGAGGACATGGAGTTGTACAACAGCCTTTATATCAGATAAAGCTGGACACAAGTGTTTTCACTGATCACCTGTTCTTTCCACACCTTTGGAAAATGCACCACAGGAGGATTACATGATGGAATATATGAAGAACTTTTGCAAAAATACACTTAATTGTGCCGTTTCAGTGAAAGTGGATCCATTCTGTGAGAATATACGTGCTTACTGAAGCCCAACATGTTCACAAAAAAAAGAACTAGAGACTTATCATAATTATACCATAATAATGAAAAAATATTAGTACGGCATCAGGATGTTATAATTATCAGAAAAGTTATTCACAGTTAACAATCACTCTTCTATAGCATGAAAAAAATGCAGCTATTTCTACAGATTTTCATAAAAAACAAGCATTAATATCCATCAAGAGACATGTCATATTTTTTCCAGTGTATATTATAATTTGACAGGTATATTTTCCTGTGAATGCACTGTGCTACGATATAACCTATCCTTCAGTGTGTGGAATTACTCTGGACGTTATATGTGAGTGTTTACACATTTGAAGTTAAGAAAAATCATTTTAAAAAGTAGATTAAGAAAAAATATGATATTTAATCGCTAATATTATGGAACCAGTAGTGGAAACAAATGTGTATTTTTTCATGCAAATGTTCAGACAAAATACAGAAAGCAGTGAAATCCAACAGACAGGTGTGCTTCATTTATCCAGTGTAAATTCAGGCCTTTTTCCTGAACACTGCGTTGTTGTAACTTGTAATGTTGTTGTGTAGTTGTGATGGTGCATTTCATCTGTCAGTCTATAATGTATCGGATTTCAATGCATAAATGAAACCCAAACGTTAAGCAGATGGATTGTTGGCCCTGTTTGGTGTGCGTAAACGTGGGGGATCAAACGGCTGTGTTTTGGACGGAGCCTTTCCAGTGCGTCTGGAGGTTTTACCCCTTTCCGTTGGTTGCTGAGGCAGAATGTGCAGATACTCCTCGGCTGTTTCCCGTCTCCTCTCCCCTTCACCTCCTTGTAGACCGCGCTCAGACACGGCTGACCGTCGTCCTTTCCGTCTCCGACCACCAACACGTTGGCCAAGTGTGAGATGTAGCTGGACGCGAGGCGCAGCGTTTCGATCTTGGACAGTTTCCTGTCCACCGGTTCCGTGGGGATGAGCGTCCTCAGCGCCGTGAAGGCCGTGTTCACGTTCTGGGTCCGGTGTCTCTCCCTGGCGTTGGCCGCGTTCCGCTGCCGCACCACGACGCCGCCGGTCTCCCCCGGAGTCCCGTAGCATCCGCCGTAGCCCTGGTCGGTGCTGCCGTCGCTCTCGCTGCGGTTCCCCTCCTCGTCGTCCGACATCAGGGTCAGGTCTACGGGGTAGGAGAACGGATGCGTGGACATCGGCCTCAGCATAGTGAAAGCCATCGTGGAAAAGAAATGGTCTCGGTGAGGAAGTCCAGTCCCTTATTCCCAAGGAGGAGAAATATGCGTTCAGCCAACAGCTGTGCGTAAAAGGCGCAGCAGCTCCAGAGCTCCCAGTTTGTTTTGACACTTCCCTCCGCGGATGGTGCGGAGTCTGACGGGGAGGGCTCTTATAGCAGCAACAGTAGCCAGTCAGCTGAGAGGGGAGGGCCCCGGCACATGGAGGGGCTCCCAGGCCTCCAAATGTTTTGGCCCTAAAACACAGAGTTCACAGGCATCAGGTGGGCATGGCAAGGTGTGGACCCCCAGGTTAACCCCCCATAAGTCAGCCATTAGTCTTTATGAGTCCAGAGCAAAGAGCAAACACGAGTACGATTAATTTGAAGTTTTCTACACCCACGGAAGGGAAACAAATGGTAGTGAACACAGATGTATTTGATCCCCAGCTCAGATTTAATTACCACATCAAGATGAAGATGACGTGTTATGGTTGGATTTTATGTGAGCTGCTACATATATAGAATTTCTCCCATGGGAATCAATAAAGCATCTTCTATTCTATTCTATTCTATTCTATTCTATTCTATTCTATTCTATTCTATTCTA
>JAPQRQ010000022.1:53597-69006 GCA_037367365.1 Apogon talboti | reverse complement strand
GGGTGTGACCTCCGACGGGTCTGAACTCCACTCAGTGAAGACTCAACAGTGAACGAGTGCTTCTACTTTAAAACACGGACATGTAGGGTGAGATCACCAATTTAACACGACTCAGAAAACTACAGTAGTTTAGTTCATTATCCTTTTAGAAGTTCTCTTTGTTTCTGTGGAAACTGTCACACAAATACAGTTATAACAGAAAAGACACAGAAGGTCCCATCAGGTGGTCATGTAGGCGCCAAGTCACTGTTCAATGACCTGTAACTTTTGAACTAAATACATTTGTGTAGGTATTAACATGTACTTTAAAACGGTGTGTATGATCATTTTCCTGAGTTCACTTTATTTTGTGAAAATTACAAAAACATGTTCAGTCACGTCGCCACTGAAAAAGTCCATCCTCTTTTTAGGGTTTACACTAAAGTGGATAACATGCTGTTCCTGTTCAACTATTGTTCTAAATGGACATTGGTATTTTACATAACATGTTTATCTACAAGACTGACCATTTTTGTAGCACAATATTGATTGCCTTATGAATTACAGCGAAAACACTCAGTTCCGTAGTGGCCACGCCCCCTGGCCACGTAGGCGCAGGACTAAGAGCCAACATTTAAAGGAGGACTTAAACACTGAAGAAAAACTCACTAATCCTTGATCACTTTTATTTATTAATATAAAAAGTAAATATCACAATAACAGTTTTGGAGCTGTCATGACCTATGGGTCATTCTGTTATGATTTCACTGTTTGACATTATGTATGTGGCCCTGAGGTAAAGGACACCCCCATCTTAGACCTAACCCTAACCCTAGTGTGAGTTTCCCTGATCGTCAATGGGAGCCAGGCCTTCCTGTTTTTAGAAGTAGGTGGTGGTCCACTTTAACGTGCTTTCATAATAGTTTCAGTTTCCAGCCACAGTTGTTTCCTAATTGGCTCTGCTTTGCCTTTGTGCTTCTTCTACTCACACACTAAGCCGACAGTTTTTATTCAATCCCACATTTCTGTTCTCCCATTCATTGTCCTCTGTCCCCAACAGGACATCCCTTGTCTCCTTGAGTGTGATCTCTTCACCCTGACCTGTGTGTGAACCCACAGAGACTGGGTCGTCGGTGACCCAGCCCCGACTCAGGCGGGACCGCCGCGTTTAACGACGGCACCTCGGAAATCAAACCGACAGCCGGCTGAGAACTGTCCTTTCACAGCAGCTTCACATGACGTGGACACTGAGCCGAACGTGGGCGACGGGAAGTGACACAAACTGGCAGCAGAGACATCTGGAACATCTGCGTATCGCTCACTGAGTCTCTGAATGTAATATTTACCATCATTTTTCAGCCCTAAAAAAAAAAGGTGAAAAAAACAAAACAAAACAACTCAGTTTTGACCCAAACTGAAGATGATTAGCTCCCTCTTATCCAGATAATTTATACTAATATCTAGAATTTATAGGATGTATGAGGTACATTTCCTGACATCTCTAGGCTTCTTTCCACTATAAATAGATGAAAAATCTTCCCGTCCACGCTGCTTAAGTCAATGCGTCTTTACTGGATGTTTCAGAAGTAAGAAAATCCAAGCAGCCACTGAACAGACAACAGACTCACAGCTCTTTTCATCCATTGGGTTACAGGAAGGGTTCATCCGCCTGTGCTAACGCTTAGACACCATATTTAATGATGATCATTTATATGCAGCTACAGTCCCCAGGCTGCAGTCACTTATATATAAAGTATGAAGCCAAGTCTAACAGCTGTTGTGCAGAAAACTGTAAAAATGATACAAAACATGAGCAAAAAGTGATTAAAACTGTTTCTACAATGAACTACTGTTGTTGCCTCTGAGCAACGATTTTCTTCAGTGAGTAGTAGTTGTTAGTTCCAGCAATTAGTCACATATTCATTGGGAAAGGGAGGTCGAAAAGGGAAGAGAAAGAATATATTTAGTAATTTTACAAAGCTTCAATATACAAGATTTGCATGAGAGTTTATGAAGCGGGTGTTGTCAGTTTTCTGCAGCAGACAAGTAATATTCCCAGGCCACAGTTACCTCCTTGGTTGTCTATAACAATAACAATAATAACAATAACAATAACAATAATAATAATAATAATGATAACACTCTGTACAGTGATTTCTGTGGACAGGACTCAGCTCACACTTGTGAGACTAAAATGTGGCTCCAGTAACAGGCTTAGCACAAAATAAATATAAAAATATCGTCTTTACAGAACTAATCCTAAGAACTATTTACGTTGAGCAGGCGTTACTCTACACACAGATACTATTTAACAGCTGCTCTGGTTGGCAGGAGTAGAGAGTGTGACCACGGAGAAAAAAAAAACCCTGAATTGGATGTCTACTGGGCTGAGGATGAGGACCATGTGTACAGAGTCAGGTATTTTTGTATGTGAGAAATATTTCACATGTAACTTAAAGAGGGTCCATGCATCCATCATCTGGTGTTTGGGTTGTGAGGGCAGCAGACATGCCAAGACCTCCCACCCCCTGGTCACCTCCTCCAGGGCGATGCCTCGGCGTCTCCTCCCAGTTGAACATACACCTCCACCAGGGAGAGACGTCCTAACCGGACGCATAAACAGTCTCAGCGGAGCTCCTTCAAGACCAGGGGGTCAAACTCATGTTAGTTCAATGGCCACATACAGACCAATGTGACCTTAAGTGGGCCGGACCAGTCCAATAATATCCTATTAATAATAATCCAGATTTTTTACCTTTGTTTTAGTGTAAAAGTTAAATGACATTATAAAATTGTGCATAACCTGAACAATCATGTACAGCCTGAAATATCCTTTGAAAAAACAAGTGCAATTTCAACAACATTATGTCTCAGTTATCATTAGCACAACAGATCTACAAACACATTTAGTAACAGGCAGAATATCGTTAAAATTGGACTTATTTTTCTTAAGATATTTCAGATTGTTAATTTTTGTTGAAGTTTTTCATATTTTATTGTGACAGGATGTAAATGTATATATATATATAAAATATAAAAATATATAAATAAATATATAAAAATATCTTCATAATATAATTGTACTTTTATCACATTAAACCAAGAAAATTTTGAGTTGTCATTATTTATAGGGTAATATGTCATTATTTTACCTGAGACCACATATATTGGTCTGTATGTGACCCCTGAACGCCTCTGAACATCCTTAACAGTGTCATTTTTGCACTTTGTGAATTCATCCCACGGGCCGGATTGGACCATTCGGAGGACCATTTTTGGCCCGCGGCCCTTATGTTTGACACCGTTGTTCAAGACCAAAGACTTTCTGATTATGTGTCTATTTCTAAGACTGAGTCCAGCCACGCCGCGGAGGAAACTCATTTCTATGTTATGTTTCATTTCCTATGAGCCAGTTTCCACATTGAACCACTCTGCTCGACCCCTGCACATGAACCCACAGGCCTGGAGCTGCTCATCCAGCCAGCAACTGGACGGGTCAAGAAATGAGACCCTCCTCTGAAGGCTGATTTCCTGTTTCTGTGTCACCCGTTTAGCAGACCAGCAGCAGATTCTGCCCCATTCAATCCACTGGGAGAAACGAAATTTTACATTAAACCAAGAAGGTAATTTGAAGTAATCATTATTTACAGGTTATTATACTGTTACTTCACTTGAGATCATATTGGTCTGTATGTGAACTAAAATGAGTTGGACACCCTTGACTGTTCATGTCTTTAGTGTAATTTTTCACTTCACAAATTCATCCCATGGGTCGGACTGGACCCTATGGAGGGCCGGTTTTGGCCCACAGGCCACATGTTTGACACCTCTGTCCTAGACACTCGATCCCTCCAACACGTTAAGGTGGTGATTCATGGACCAAATAGAGTCTGGACACAAAAAAATCTAAAATGCAACACTATCATTCCAGATATTACAGCGTAACAGCACATACTGTGCATACCATCACAGATACCACTGTTCTTTAGGTGTGTACGCAGAAACGCCGCCTGTCTGTGCACATCCTGAGCTCTCAAAGCCATGACTTACCTTGTGTAGGTTTCCTTTGGAGTCTCCCAGGAAGGCGATGGTATGTCCCGCCCTCACACTGACCGCCACGGCGCTCAGACGGGCAGATGGGCTGTCCAGTATGGTCTCTGCTTCCACGGCGATCCGGCTGGCCATGGGGCTGGGGGTGTGGTCAGAGCCGCAGGGGTACGCGTCCAGGGTGTTCTGGTGGTGTGGACAGACAGAGGAAGTGAGCGTGGGGAATATCGCATCACACAGCATGAGATCAAATGTGGAACGTCTACTGGTAGGTTTGTGTTAAACAGACGTTCAGATCTGTTATTATTACTCTGCATGTGAACCCGCCACTAAAAATACAGCAGCAGTTCCTGTTGTGGCCAGTGAAAACCCCAGTTGGAGTTCTAGTGGACGGGTTGAGCCTGAGGAACAACGTGTGCCGCCGCTGGTCTAAGGCTTACACTAAATATGCTTTTGCCCCCACACTCTGGCACCGGAGAGTCTTTGCTCTGGCTGCACATTTGTTGTTTTTTGTTCTGCACAATTTATTTTTTCCACGAGAACATTTGAAAGCGAGGTCATTGCTTCATCACTGGAAATCCCAACAAAAGGAAACAGAGGCAACGAACCTGAGAGCGCTGCCTGCTGAAGGTCCTTTTCATGGATTGTGTGTAACTCGCTGGTTTGTTGTTATGAATGGGCTCACTTATTTGACCGGTTGGAAGAAACAAGAGCACAAGGAATGTAACGATGTACTTGAGTATCTCCACTTCTGTTACAACCGTCCAAATAATGATGATATATTTGTAAAAACTGAGTTAAACAACCGACATTATTGTCTTCAAACCCACCAGGCTCCCATGACAAAACTACTGACCTGATGTTAGATTTGATACTTCCACTCAGTCCTTTTCGAAAACACGAATGAAGTCATGTTTTGTTCTCATGTCTATAGGTTTTCATGTTTTCTTCTTATTTATAATGACTAAAATAGGAATATTTTGCTCGTTTTGTTAAATATTCAACATAAACTGAACTGAACTGATGCAAAATAAGTAGAACACCAAACAAAAACACAAAGTAAAGCTCTGAATGAGGTTAATACAAACCACAGTCTAAATGTTGTCCAAGCTGAACATGGATGGACATAACCCTCCAATGAGCACTGATTGAGTCGACCACAGGCAGTGAGTAACGCTTTAAAACAACCCACTTATTAGTGGAAAACACGCAGCGGTGACCGAGGGCTAAAAATAGAAACCCCAAACGACATTATGACTACTGAAATAGTTATGAAGTTATAAGGTCCGGTCTGGGAACACGGCCTGGAAGCTCAGAGGCTGTCTAACTGTTCTAAATGATGGGAGCCTGTGATTACACTGGAAAAATGACACATGCTGACGAGCACCACGTACACTACAATCAAGTGGACGTTTACCCAGAAATACTGGGGCCGGTAATAAGCACATGGGGACACAATAAGGGGAGGTCGCTTAGGTTGCATTTTCCCACTAATGTTTGGATCATCAGTAACAACGCATGTTCAAATGAGCTTCGGCTCCGTCTACAGCTGCTGTTGATGACGATGATGATGATGAAGCAGAGGACCTGTCACAGAAAAACCAGGACACAGGACTGGATCCGCTTGTGTAGTGTTTTTTCTTTTTTTATTTTATGCGTCCTACTCCCTCACTCCCCTTTCTCCTTCAGAACCTTCCCATCTTTCTCCGTCCTTGTCATCCCTTGTTAAACATTACCCACAACCCCACCCTACTAAGTACGCCTAATGCGGCCGATCGATTCTTCTCTGACCAGCAGTTCTATTAAATTACACTGGCCACACTACCTTTCCCCATTGAGCCAATCTGTTGTACAACAGCTGCACAGACTCAGGGTCAACACTGTTCAACATGTCCCAGTGATAATGGAGGAGGATGTCCAACGTGTCTCTGTGTGCACATTAAGAGGGAAAGAAGAAGAAAAACCATCATTACTTTTCCAGATCACACATGTAGATGGAAGGGTTTTTGGAGAATCATGACTGCCATGATCATACATGGTTGCTATTTATTATTTAACATTAATAATCAAGGTTAAGAGCAAATTTAAGATTTAGGAAGTTCCATAAATGTCTTGCTGGTCAAATTGAGTCAACGTATAGATCTATATCTACTGTATCTATATATCGGTCTGCACTCTGATCTAGATCTGCTGTTTGTGGCCCCAAGGGAAGCAGAATATTTAACCTCTTAGTTTAGAGCTGTACTCAGAGTCCTAACCATCTATTTTTGTGTTATGAAGTGTACAAATCAGACACTAAGCCCAGAGATCATTATCATCCTCATTCTCATCATCGTCATCCTCATCATCTTCATCATCCTCATTACAGATTTCAGTCTTATGATATTTGTATGTGTAACCGATACTGATGTGCAAAATAAAATTAACCCAAAAATCTAAAACATAATGGTAAAATTTACCAAATTACTGCCGTTGCCATAGCAACTTGATGTCCCATAACTATATCCGTTACAATATGTCTTTGTGGAACAGGCTGCATGTTGCTACTGCGTAACTTATCAAGGTTCCACAAAATGATGCTGAAGTTGCAGAGCATCAACAAAAACATGAAGTCACTAACTTGCATACTGCCACCAGCGCCTCAGATATCACACTTCACAAAGGGGGGGTTTAAAGTATCTTTTAAAAATGACCTGATTCTGAGAATGTTCCCGCCATTTGTCCAGTCTTAGAGAAATCCACTCATTCAATCCAACGTGAACACCAGCTCCCCATGAGCTCTGATCTGCAGACGGGGGCTGGTGATATGACTGGGTCTATCTAATTCAATCCCTCCTCCACAGGATTACATTTGTCTGTTACCAATATGTCTAATTACATTTCATCCTGTCCTAATGCAGAGGTCATTGTGCAGGAGGAGGACAGCCCTGGACAGTTTCAGATGCATGGCATAAGCTTTGGCAGATGAAAGCTCTTATTCAGTACAGCCATCACAGGAAAAAAAAAAAAAAACATATCTGTGTCTGTAAACAGAGCATTGAAAAACAGTGAGGAGACTGCCAAATATACTGGGTTATTTAGTGTCAGGCTCACTGGGCAGCGTTCTGCTTTCAGTCCATGATTCTCTCAATCAACAGAAAACACTTAAGTTAATATAAAAGAGCACAGGACGGAGAAAAAAAGACGTCAACATTTATGTCATTCTTATGTAATAACTGGACATGTCTTCTGCATCTGTCCTGCTCTTCTGCAACACCCTGTCACACAAACCTACTATTATATGACGTAATGCGTGCAGCTCTCTAAGCCCATGATCTACTCATGTGTACTTCTGTTTTAGTATTAAGAAAGAGAGAATGAAGTTCTGACCATAAACTGTATAAAAAGTGGGTGTGGCCTCCCTTACATCACTCACTGGTTTATGGATTACCGTTTTGGAATCTCGTGTTTGCATTTGAGCTGCTGCCATCTTGGCTTTCTGAGATAGAAGTGACCATATTTGGACAAAAGTGCAGAGCTGGAGAAAAGCACGGATTGAAACTTATCAAGCTACTAAATTAAGTTAAAAGTTAAAATTTCATTCACTTAACGAACCATAACTGGTGAGTTTTAATGTTGATATGAGTTTAATCCTGCTGACAGATCAGGTGAACTGACAGACGCCATCATTAACACATGCTGTCCTTAAACACTTTTTCAGACTTAACATATGTAACAGTCACTTTATTATTCAGTGTCATAAGTATTAGTTCAGGTCTCTGAAGTAAAACATAAAGCTCTTTCACCCCCACACAAAACAAATATAATTCAACTCTAATTAAATAAAAACGGTGTTGAGTATGTTCTGACTAATTTACTTCTAATTGCCATATTATGAAATAGATTTGAAAAATAATCACTTGACAGTCCTTGTTAGTATAACTTCCACACCACAACCACAGTAGAACTGAGTGTCAGGGGGAAAAAAACTGATTCTATAAGTATGTCTGCTGTCAATCACATTTAATAGCTCACCAGCTGTGATGACATCTGCCTGTCACTCAGAGCCTCCTCCTTAATAATGCATCATTTTAAGCCTTAATACATTTTTAAAAGGGTGAGTCACAAAAGTCACCTGCATACTCTTGGTATGTATGGGGGAAGTAACTATACAGACTAAAAGTGCTCGTTGTCCACGTAGTAAACACATTTATTTATGCTGTAAAGGCATTTTAACATGGGGGGGTTGACTTTGACTGAGGAGGCAGCCTCACCTGGTCATTCCAGGCACATCCATACTGGCTTCAGTTTTCAGCTTCAGAGGACTGTGCTTCGAGTTATTAAGAATGGGGTTGTGTTTGAAGTTCTGCAGGTCCAAAAGTATGTGGACGACGACACTACCTTTAAAATAATTGTCATTTCTAAACGTTTAATACGGTGCTTTTGTTAAAGACCTTCAAATTAAACCTGAAATTTGACATTTCAATCACATCTTCATGGTTGATTTCAAATCCAATGTGGTTTTGTACTGAGGCAAGTTGAAAAATGTACTAAATGTGTGCCACTAACTGTATAAGGATAATTCTGACATGTGTTTGTGAGCATATCCACAGGATTTGGACACATCTTAATACTGTACTGGCAGTGCAGCCAAAGTAGATGGTTAACACCAAAGTAAGGTATTATTTCCAGTCCAATTTTTGACCCAAAATGTGTAAATTATGTACAAATGCTTAATAATTACCTCTGAGTGTTAAGGGCACAATAGTCAGAACTAATATGAGAACTGTTCTGCTTGTTTTGTTAATTTTTAAAATCAGAATTATCTAATACTGACACAAACTTCCCTATAAAAATCAACCGGTTCAAAGGGGACACTGGATTCTGCGGTATTTTCGCTCCCAGTAAACCAGATGATGGCGGTTATGATGGTCAGTATAATTCAGGGGAACTGAACTGTGTGTGAACTGAATGTAAACCTGCTGAACTCACATTGGGCAGGTTGGCACAGTTGGACTTGACCTCATACTCGATGTAGGCCGCCTCCACTCCTGCCTCTTTCCCCATCTGTGTGTAGCACAGATCTCTGGTGGAGATAATCCTCCGGTCCACGTCATCAAGGTTGAACATACACAGAGCTGAGTCTTCGCTGGGGCGAGTCGATGAAGCTAAACGGGTGGAGAAAACGCCCAGGAGGATGTCGGAGCCTTTGTCTCGGGACAGGCCGAGCTGGACGGCTTGCAGGAGGTTGTAAATTTTACCCGCTCTGGAACGGCATGTCAAAGGAACCTCCACGTACGAGTAATAGGCCTGGTCGTCCAAACAAACACGAGAGACGTAGGTGCGGTACTCGCGTGACTGCGACTTCAGATCCCGCCTGTAGAAGAGGAAGTACACGTGCTGGCGGTGAGCGAAGGAGGCCACGAAATGATGGTCGTACTCGGAAAGACGGCCGGCCACGGCTAACTTGGCCGTCTCCTCATATGAAAAGATGGGTCCTTGGGCGAGGTTTCGGGTGGAGATGGGTGGGTGGCTGCTGGTGTAACCCCGGCCCACAAACAACACAGGCTGCCGGTCAGGGTGAGAGCGAACCACCAGGCCCACGGTACTGACATTTGGATGATTGGCTGCTACATACTGGGTATCCACTGGCCTCTCCGTGGAGAAAAGGACCTGGTTCACAGAGTCCAGACTTCGCTTCTGGCAGATTCCTTGGTTGACACTTCCGCAGGTAATAAGTTCCATGGAGTAGGGGTCCACTAGTAATAGCTTGTTATGGTTGCTGGTGGCTCTAGCCTGAGGGCAGTTACTCAATGTAACTGGAGGCAAACAGTCCCTGCTGTCTGTCACAGGTCCGGTGTCGTCCTGGAGCTCAGGCCGGAGGTGTTTGTCCAACTGGAACAGGTGGTCTCGGGCCCCAACGTAGACCCGGCCCACGCTGGGGTCCGGATGTAGGGCCAGGTGCTCGAACAGAGTGTCATTCCTGGTAAAAGTGGGATAGAGGCTGAGTGACGAGGACTCTGATCCTTGGACGACGCCGGGTAATGAGCTAAGGGACCAGCCGACGGCTAAAAACAGGACAGACAGCAGCCTCCGGACCGCCGACACTGAACGACAACACACCATCCCCGGAGGCATGGCGGCAGAGCTGAGGGAGGGAAAAACAGGACAGATTTAGGAAGGAGAAAAATACAGACGTAATATGTAATTCAGCTCAAGCACAGCAAACTCCACTATTGTCCAATGAGAACTTCATGTGTTATAAAACTGAAGGATCAGCAGGTCCACAGGTTGAAAAACTAAAGAAAAGCACATTTTTAGATTAAAAATACACCTGATAAATGGTCTTTTATTAGCCATGTGAGTAGCAAGGCTTAAGAAACCATGAGTTGATTGTGCAGGTGTTTGTCCACAGAGGTCTGAGGTGTTATGAGGAGAAATAATCAGTCCTACTGAGTCAGTTGGTGTCACATTTGGAGCTTTATGAAGAAAAACAGATGGAAAAGGCAACATAGGGTATGTTTGACCAGTTAATATGTAGGATTAAATGACAGTTAAATATATTATGTTATTTGATATCAACAGTTAATAAGGGGTTAGTTTATGGGGCAGAATCCTTTTACTGTACTCTGCTGATACTATTGATTAGTAACCTAAAGTACAAAATATGAATAAATGTGTAAAAGCTAAGTGTTCTATTATATATCGTTCATAAATTCGGCCCGACTGCATGCATCCAACGCTTTCTGAAAAGTTTGGAACACAGATCAACACCAGGACTCCGTTACATGATGTAATCCTTTATTTTTCCATCCTTTTGAAGCCACGGTCCAATCCGATAACTGACATCCAATCAGATTAATTTGGAGTAAGTAGTGGTCACTTTTTAATCAGTTATAAACTGATTAGGGCCTTTAGTTCGTGCAGTGGTCTGTAATACACTGCTACCACCTGAGGAATCAGACCTCCTGATGTTTAGTCTTTTGAAATGACGAATATGTTGGTTTAGTGAATCCAATAATACAATCATACAGGTTCAGTGACTTGCAGACACACATGCTCTCAGGAGGACTCGTCAGCAGAGATCTGCCCCTCACCATTTGTTTTCAGTGTTGTTTCACAGAGGCATGTCACCTCTTGACCTCCCAGCAGCTCGGCTTTAAAAACACATCTTTCTGGACTCGACCTGTAACACAAAGAGGAGAAAGGACACATCAGTATTCTCCTTCCATGACAGTCAGAGCGAGTTAAGGCCAGAGCGGACAGACTGTAGGCCGAGCCACAGCCATGCCTCCAACACACACACACACACACACACACACTGACGTTTAGGGCTGGGGATCGGGGCAGGTTTCCTTAATTGATTTGATTTCGATTCATAAGGTTCTGAATCGATTGATCACGATTCCATTTGATCTGATTCGATTCAGTATTAATTGATTGATTCCGATTTATTTATTGATAGCAAAGTACAATTTTGAGCTGTAACCTGATTATTTGACTACCGCAGCCAATCAACACATCAGTACTGGGATCAATACTGACATTAGACAGGAAATCAATCTGAACTTTCAACAGTAAATATCTGAATCTGTTCTTCAATAACGAAGGGGACACAAACATTGCCCTATTTTTCCAGTGGCTCAGAACAGACTTCTTGGTCGTCTTTATTCTGTTTTATGGCTGGTACCCTCTGGCATTAAGGCCCATAACTATCACCTATGGCGTGGGCATCTAAGTTCATATTCCTACAACCACCAGCTTCCATGACCCGCCTCGGAGGGCCTCCGCCGACCAGACGATCTGGGTGGCAGGTTCATCCGCACTGCGGGTTCGAGTTTGAGGCCAGGAGGACCTCCCGCGGAGGGGCTTTCCCCACCCTTCCTCCGCGCCCCTCCCGCCCCAGAACCGTTGCGAGCGAGATCAAGACACCCCATCTCCCCCAGGGGCCCACGAGATGGAGTTGGCCGCACCTCGGCGGTACCTGGGTCAGGTACTCGCCGTCCCGCTCTGAAAAGTCGATCTCGTCCACTATTACTCGATAGCGCAAAATTAAACTAAAATCGATCAAATTGGTTTTATTACCCAGCCCTACTGATGTTCAAACACCTTGTATTCTTTGGAATCACTGCCGTCCACTAAATGCTGTGGGAAGCTCATTCCCATTGAAATTCCTGTCAGACCTGTGTCTTGACTGCCTACATCCGTTTTTGTGTTGAAAAAAGCTCTCAGTTGAGGCCAAGGCAAGCAGTGTCAGCCTAAGAGGGCTCTCAGCGCCACACACACTGTCTCAGCACACAATCCTCTCTCATTGCTAGGATACAAGGTACAAAACCCTTTGGTTTCAGTGGCCTCGCCAGAAAAACAAGTCCCTCTGAGGTAAAAGATGATGGCATGAGAAACCTGAAAGGCATAGTTCTCCATTTCTGTGCTTTCATGCTTACTTTATGAATACCATCAAGTCTCCTCAAGTTATGACTCTTGAATTCAATTTAATTCTCCATTTCAAGTCCACATACAATACCCCCTGCTGTTTGCCGCTCACTTTCTCTCCCTCTTCTTCCACGTTCTCCTCTATCGTCTCCCGACACTCCTTCAGTGGCACAGAAGCAGGATTATCTCTTACGGGTTTAGGCGGATCTCCAGTGGGCTTATGCAAAAGGGATGTTGGGGAAAAAGGCATAGACGGCCTGAAAAAGACACTATTCACTGCAGTGAACAGGCAGATCTTCAGCCAGTGTACATACACACATACATACACACCTCTTTTGCAGCCATTAGAAAGCATGCTTTGTTAGTGGAAATCTCCTTTACGTGGGAATCAGGGTAAAGGCCTGGCACGAGGCCACTAATGAAAAAAGACAACATCTAAGTATTTACTCCGCACAATAATTAGTATTATTGCTAACCATCTCAAGTTTGTTTTGTGTGCTCAAGTAGAATTAGGCTGCAAGAACTTACCCCTTATATTATATGAAGTACGACTATTAAGAACTACAATTCAACAAGTATTATGATTAATTGGGATTTTTTAAATCATAGCTGGCTGAGTGATGAGCTGTTGTAAAAACAGTGCACATTACATTTTCTATGTTTTATTTCAGAGGCATCATTAGGGGAAAACATTTCCTTTTTTAAGTGAAGTTAGCCTTTTCTACATGTCAAGTTAGCACTATAAGAAAATAAGTTCAATCAAATGTTGGGCCAGTGTCTGAAATCTTAACCTTCATAGTAACATGCCATTATATAAATGTAAATGTAAATATACAGTGACCCGGTTCCATTTGGGTTCATTTGGTTCACAACGTCAGCTAAAACACTTCTACAGTGTGTATGATACCCGCTTTAACTGTTGTACCTTTACATTTCTGAAATGTTCTGAAGCTTGGGAAGTAAAGACAGGCCGATTAATGGTTTTGGTTGAGACGGCTGATCAGTATCAGTAAAAGTAATATCAGGCATCTCTGCTGGAATTAAGGACTTTGAGGGAACATAATAGTTTAAAAATATTGTTGTATTCATGTTCACTTCCAGTTTATTATGATAGTATCACTAGTATAGATTAAACTGGGAGTTGGACGTTCAATGATCCAGACTTATTGACTTGACTTCAGTTTAACAGTTATAAAGTTTCTAATAAAGTCAGATTTGTCAGTGTCGATTAATCATCTATCCAAGTTATTGTTATTTTCTGACCACAAAGAATTCCATAAAATCACAAAAGGTCTGGCAGCTTTCACTCAGCTCCGTCTTGAACTTGTGATCCTTACTGATATCAACAAAGATTTTTATCGTGGTGATATTTTTGGCTTTTCCACCCAGCTCTACTCCAGTGTCAGGCCGACTGACTGATGCGTCGCCAGCTGAACTCCAACACCCAAATCATCCCATCTAAAACCAAAAGACAGATCTTGTCCTTTGACCTGTGGGGGTTGCGGAGCAGGGTAACTCTCATTACTTGGTCAAAAGCTGCAGCTCTGTGACTAAAGAGCCTGAACTCTGCCATCAGCACGTCACAACTCAGCGGAGGAAAGGCGCTGTGCAGGCCTGTGCAGTCCGGAGCAGACAGGAATGAGCGGCATGTTCACTCAGAAAAACACTAGTTCAACAAACACACTGCTTCTCCTGTTTCCTCCTCCAGCCGGCGGTTTGTATGAGCTGGACGGATGATACTTAAGCGTCAAAATGGGGACTGTCTCCTCCGATAACAGGACCCATCCAAGAGCAACATCCCCGGCGGACCAGCGTCAAGCTCTCATTTTTATTTGCTGGAAGCTACGAGTCAAATGTCCAAAACCTAGAGTCCACCAGGCTACAGTCTGTCTCCTGCAGTGAATAATCCAATCAGGCTCGACTCCATTCAGAGTGTGAGACACATGAGAACAAGACAATGGACTCCTGATTCAATTCTCTCACGTTAAAAATCACATTTGGACTTTCAGTGAACGTTGAGTTTTTTTGGATCAAGCCAAAAGGTACCGGTCTGATGAGGAGGAAACAAAGCCAATGTAAGGTTACTTACAGCATAGAAACTAACGGAAAAAGCAGTGTTTGGTGATACTCTAGGATCATAAACCTGCAACAAATGATTGGAAATTCATTCATTCAAAAAAAAAAGTAAGAAAATGGTAAAAAGGCGTTTCCAAAAGCCATGGATGACATCCTTATATATGCAAACATGGTCAGTTTACAGTCAGACGCAAATCAACCAGAAAACATGCAAACTTAAGAACATGGAATCACAACAAATGTATGTTTGTTTGTAAAACTTTCTCGTTCCGATGATAAAAATGGCTGATGATTGACAACTCACCGATGAACTAATGAGAAAAATGTGGAAAATGACTAGGACTGCACGACGACCTGGGCAAATGAAAACTTACACAGACGTCGTTCAGTTCATTCAGGCTCAGCTGACCTCGGTTTTTGGACACGTAATGTTACTGAAGTTAGACCTGAACCAACCCCAGATCCACCAAGTGCATTGTGGGAAGCCAAAGCGGTTTCTCACAGATTCTGCAAGAAAATGATCCAGACGGCTCGAACGTAAAAGTCTCCAGTCCACCAGGGTTGTCTAGTGGGTGGATGGAGGTCAAGGACACATCTGGGTTCAACACTCACCAACACACACAAACTACTGCTGCGTGGAATTCACATTCCCACAATGCACTTCACCACAACATTACCGAGAAGAACTGAGTGACGTTTGGGTTTGTTATGTAAACAAGTGGACTGTGTTTATGATGGAGTCATCTACGAAGCTGTTCACTGTGAGGGAAGTGGTTCAGGTGTGTAAGTACGGACAGACTCATGGCTTAGAGATCAGTAGGATATGACTGGGGTTGGACACATTAGAACAAACATCTGGGATCAGTAGGATATGACTGGGGTTGGGCACATTAGA
>JAPQRQ010000022.1:39216-52838 GCA_037367365.1 Apogon talboti | reverse complement strand
GACGGCCACCATACAGCCCTGCAGGACGGCCACCGTACAGCGCTGCAGGACGGCCACCGTACAGCCCTGCAGGACAGCCACCATACAGCGCTGCAGGACGGCCACCATACAGCCCTGCAGGACAGCCACCGTACAGCGCTGCAGGACGGCCACCATACAGCGCTGCAGGACGGCCACCATACAGCGCTGCAGGACAGCTGAGCATCTGATATTGTACTGAAATGTCTGTCTACTTTTAGCTACCATTACAAAAAGTGAAGCTCCACATTGTTCAAAGTGGCAAAAGTATGAAACTGTTTGAGCCAAAGCACTTAGAGACAACACTGTTGAATTCTCCAAAAGCACTAACTACACACACGGAGCCTACACTGCACTGAAGGAAACTGTTAAAACAGCCGTTGTGTATTTTCTACGGAGTTGAATTCAATATGAAAAGGCTTATGTTTGGTACCGCAGTGAAACACATTAAAAATAAAAGTCCAACTCAGTTATTACCATGACTGTGGACACAGTGAGTAAAGATGAAGTGAAAACAGAGCTACGGTTTTGTCAACTGTAAAATGGACATGTGTTCCCCACAGGTGAACAGTCCAGCACCAGTGGATGGACCCACAGATGACGGAACCTTATTTCATACAGCTTTAGAGTACTCATTAGTTTTTACTTAAGTTTAGCTTTGGTTAGTTCTAAGTGCATATACTGTATATTTTAGGTTTGATTCAGAGGAATTGACTAGTTTCAGTTGAGTTTTTATTCATTTCTGTTTGTTCCTTTTTTCCCCTGCATGAGGAGGAAAGCCTTGAAACACAGAAGCTGAAAAAATGTTGGAAGGAAAGAATGCATAATAACATTTACAAAAACAGACTGTGCAGAGACATTTTATGTCTCCAACACTATGCAACCAGCATGTGATGTTAATGTGCAAATATGGTAAGTTATGTAATTTAAAACAATGCATTAGTGTGGACACCTGAAATAGAAAGAAAAAAACCCATAATTCCATAAATCCAGTTACAGTTTTTCTCTGGGAAAAATTCCAACGCTAGTTTTAGGATTAGTATCAGTCTTAGTATTTCTGTTCACGATAATACAGAGAAATACATACATGTATTATCAAACTGTATCCAAGGCAGCATCCTCCTGCCTAAAGTGTCAAAAGAATACAAAGTAGTTTTGCTGTTAAATCTTCCTTTTATTGAAAAAAGCTAAATACTGATAATAAATGTTGTTCTACTTTTTAAGAGGATTGTTTGATGCTGTCAGTGGTTCATACCTGTAATCTGCTTTTCTGGTCAAATAAGGTCCACCCACGATCTACTTAATGTTCTCGATACAGACTGATTTGGGCTCAGGATGTCCTCTGACTGGAAAAGCAAACATTAGTGCATCAAATCTTCCACAGCTTAGTGTTTTTAAAGTCCAGCTGTAAGTCTACGGGGGGGTGGGGGGTGGGTAAACGAGGCCAGCGCCTCTGGATGGTCCTCTGGGGCAGCAGTTCACGGGGTCATTATAGTCATCAGTTCACTGTCTACCATCAATAAACGGCACACTGAACACGGGTAATCAATAACAGTCTGAAGAGAGGAAGGGAGGGTCTGGAAAGAAAGCACATCAAACTAAATTAAGAGATTTATTTTGGAGAATTTGCTCTGTGGTTTGATTTTGGGTTTTCAGTGGTTTTACATTCTACTGCTCAGAGTCCACACACTGCAACACCGTGAGACAAAACCTCAGCGGACTACTTTTCATGTTTATTTCAGCCAATAATTCTGTTTTTAATTTCACCGCAGCAGCCGTGTGCCGGCTTTCCAGCGTCAGGGTTAGCATGTTAGCCTGTAGACATGGTTTTATTACCTTTGATGATTTATGCATCACTAAACACTGCGCCGTTTCCAAATGTCAGCACTAACCACAGGAAATGAGGACAGTTTTTAAATCGAATCACTGCTCATTTCTATTCAAATCTGTTTTGTATATCCCAAAAAAAATGCAGGTTTTATGTTACAACAGAGCTGATTTATATCTGACTGCAACGGAGGACAAGACTTTTACAGACACTACAAAAACACAATGAGCAAGGGAATCAGCACATTTCTGTATTATTGGAACCACAACAGTCTACTCTGCATCTTTACCATCCCTAAGTGGAGAATCCCTGCAGGTCTGAAACAGATTCTCTGTTGAAGTGTCAGTGGAAGGAATGTTAATGGCCGACTCGGAGATACTGCCTATCGGAGTACAGGGCAGTGTGAGGGGAACATACAGACAGGTGACAAATGAAGGGAAAAACCCACTTAAAGTGTGTCAGAGGGGTGTTGATCCACTACATGACTCCAGAACGGCCTCCATACTCCTGAGCATGGGTTCTACAAGTGTGTGTGTTGGTCTCAGACAAAGAGGACTCTGGATTTTACAGCAAGACCAGTCCAGATAGACCAGGAGATCACTACATCATTTGTTCATATCTCTCTGGTTTGGGAAATAAAATCCTGGTGTATTTTTCCTCAGGCTGCCTCGTTCTGCTACTGACTGGTGATGGGAAACATCTCGTCCATTAAACCATATCAACCTGCCTCTGGCTGCTGTGATGCCTCCGCTGTGGATCTAATCTGGCCTCGGTGTCGACGTGGTCTCAGCCCATAAAAGCCTTTGCTCATGTCTTAGTCTCAAGTCAAGACCACCTAAACCAAGTCATATTTGAGGGTCGGAATGAGCAAATGTATTTATTTCTCACATTCTTACACAGAATTAAAAACAAACAGAAAAAAAGTCAGACTGATGGATGAGACTTCTACAGTCAGGACAGTATTTATAGTGATGATCAATAAGAACCACTGCCTTGGATGAAACATGGTGGAATACAGTAGAAGATTAGTGCAGGAAATCCCATAATATTTGCCCTGCAGAGTTCAACACACTCGTTGGTCTGAATCTTTCAATGCTCTTTACACATTCCCTGTGGATCCCATTTGTATCTTGATAAATGCTTATGTATGGACTTGATAACCTGACTAAAAAACAAACCTAAAAGTGGCTCCAGACTTCTGCCCTGCATGTCTGTAGTGTCGTTTCACCACATTCAAGCAACACTACAATTATAAAGCACCACTAAGAGAAGTATTATAGGTCTTAAAAACAATTTAATATCATAGTGTTGATATGCTACACACAGACCATCGGCCAAGTCCTTCATGCTGTTAGAAGAACGTGGGCATGCACTTCTGAGTGTCCTGAGTGTGTCCACACCTTGCATCAGAGCCGTCCATTTCTGATCAGATCACTGCAGACATATGTCGACATCAGGTCTGAACACAGTCTAAATGATTAACTTTAAGTTTCTGGCAGTGATGAAATAAAGTGAACCAAGGCGGACGTTCCTACTGCACTCATGTCCACTTTAAAGGAGCCAAAAAGCAACAGGAATATGCTTTTTTGTAAAGTGTTGTTCACAAATGGTTTTTAGTATGAATGTTGTAGAATGTCAAGTGTATTAACATGTGTTCGTGGTGATTCTCTACAGGCTGACAGCATTAGCTTTTCAGATTGGATGGTTGCCTCCAAACGTCCGACCATGTAGTCCTGGTTTTACAGATACTAAGCCACAGAACAAAAGGCAACGTCAGACACCTTTCGCGTTGCTGTAACAAGTGTAAAACAAGCCGACCACAGTGGCAGAACAGAGACGGAAACAACTACAGGAAAAACAGCTGAAGTGAAACATCCAACTGTATTATCATGGTCCACTCCTGTCAGGTTTTCCAGGTGATTGGTCAGTCATGTTCAGATCAATCCGAACCAAATAAAGCTGGTAGTAAAACGGGTCAGTGATCATACACTTCATGCTCATTCCCTGGTATTTAACTTCTAAGTCAAAGGTCTGTTTTTGTGAATATATAATTGGAGAATCAAATGACCCCAGTCCGTGTTTTTCGATTCTACATTAGCTAAAGCCACAGGGGAGAACAAACAGTGGGCACACACTGGTCAAATTCAGGTGAACCAGATCAGGAAACAACTCCTGTCCTTTGTGCGGTTCCTGTTTTAGCTCTAATCTCCCAACCTCCAGCTCCTCTGATTCATTAGGTTTCTGTTCTGCAAAAGCACCTCAGTTCACCAAGCTTCAGCGCTAATCCTTTTATCGTATTGAACTCTTTATTACTTCTCGCCTTTCTTACTCAAACAGCAGCCTTCAGATGGGAGGCTGCTCGCTGTTATCTGGAAAAGACCAACACGTGCTGGTAAAACAGACCAGAGCTACAATTAAACTGGTTCCTTTTTTGGATTATGGACCATCTGGTTCTTAGCACCTCAATCAAACTCCAATAGGAATATTAATAACAGACCATTTACTTTAACTGCACCCAAAAATTAACACTTTGCAGTTCAAAGTCATGTCAGTTAGGTCACATGTCCAACAGCGTTTCCATAAGCCGACACCTTTTAATGATACGGTTTAACTTCTATTCTCAGTAGAGACTTAATGATTAACCAATTGGACTGAGTAATTGGTGCAAAAATCCACAAAAAGAAAAAGTAAAAATGCCAAGAAAGTCAAAGTTTGTGGCAAAGATATGAAATAGTCACCAAAGCAGCTGCTGCCTTGATTCATTTTACCTCAATCTTTGTGAGTGAAGTAAAAAAGTAATAAAAGAGGTGAAAATCATAAGTGTTGTCATGTTGAAGCAGCAGAGACATATTCAGCCCCTCTGAATACACATGTATGATGACATCATTCCATTCCCCTCAGGTGGGTAGTCTCTGTATTTACATGTTTTCACTCTGATAGTTCACTTGTAAAATAATCTTTATATTGTTAAATATACGTGTAGGATTACAGTCTACAGTAAAGCCCAACCAGACAGGGCAGGACTCCACTGTCCACCTCTAATCTAAATCCTAACTGATATTTAAATGTTTCTAAACTAACCTGAGCTGAACTCATTGCAGATGACCTGTGGCTACTGGGACCCTCTGTCTATGGTGTTAAACTGTCATTCACTTGTCATTTATGAACGCTGTATTTTTACAACCTGCCTGTCATGTGTCTTGTTATTGTGACGCTGCCTGTTGGTTCACACTCCCACGGGGGGTCAAAGGTCACGGGGCTCTGTTATTCTTGCAATGACACGATATTCCCTGAACGGGCCGTTTTCAAACAGCACACACAGGTACTCGGTACTTGTGTTGAATATGTGTCTGCATCTGCGTGTTTGTGCGTTTGTGTGTGAATGTGAACGCCCTCTGAGCCCACAGGGTTTCCTGGCAACATTTCCACTTGCACTGGTAAGCTGAGGCGTCACACAGTGTTGCAGTGTACAGGGCACACGGTTGGCCTCTGCGGGGCTGGATTTGAACGGCTTTGATTTAGACATGCCTTAAGCTGATCTGAAATTTGGTTCCGTTCCTCATTTACTGAACTGTAATCCAGATGAATCAAACCAGCAGCTCACCAGGTCCAACAGAGGTGCCATGTCACACATTCGGTACAAGTGCGAGGCTTAAGGTTGTAATGTAATAGCTCTGCTTACAAACACACTGGACTTGTGTGTGTCCAACTGAGCCTTGAGGCGGCGTTCATAAAGAACACCCTTTTCATGTTAGTAATGGAAGCTTAAGGTTTTCTGCTTTTTTTTTTTTTTGCTTACTAGGAATAATCTTTTCCACCCGCTCCACCTCAGCAGCTTTAATCTGGCTGCAAATGAACCAGGCCTCTGTTTCCAGGAGAACTCGGAGGGGGAGTTTGTGAGTAAGTTGTTCACCTCTGCACTCGCTGCATTTAGTGTAAGGCAAACAGCCCTTCAGTCCTGACTGTAGGTGTTCCACAAGCACAAATATGCAGGAAAGTAAGAGTTTTATGAACATCATGTCTTGGTCTGGACAACAGTAGGGCTACGATGAGGATGACATTTTAGTTGACTATTACTGGACGTACAAATACGTTTCTTTTCCTGTTCATTTTCTGGCACTAGTATATTAAGACTGATATTAGTTCATTTCAATGTGTTCAACAACCACTCAGCTTATGTGAGTCTTTTTAGCTCTGTAAGCAAAGGTAAGATTACATGACAAGTAACTTAAATATGCAAAGCCTGTTAATGAAATATACAAAGAACTAACTTATTGTCCAGAGGTGTAATGGTACTGAGAGGTCAGTTCAAAGCCAACCTTGGTTTTAGGGTACTGGTTTAATACACAATACTGCAGTGTAGCACATAAAACTTTTCAGATCAGTTGATGATTTTAACTACCACCATAAGAAACAATCACTATTTCTTTCCAGTTTAAAGACTAATTTATAATCCAAAGATAAAAATGAGATGGAAAAGATGCTACTGTTCTGTCTTTAAAAGGAAATAAAGAAAGACTGCAACCTTCAACAAGATGAAAATAGAGTAAAAGAAAGTTGTAGTTTTGACCTCTTCTACAGATAAACACTCAAACATTTTGCATTTTATTTTACAATGTATCAAACAATATAAAAAAAATGGTAAATGCAGTGCTCATCACAGTATAAAATGATAAGGTGGTTGTCATGGCTGATGGTGATGGGACCGTCCAGTCCTCACTGAAGACTCATGTGTCCGTCTCTACAGACTTTGCTGAAAGTGAACGTCAACTCATGTCAGATACAATCAAATGACCGACACTATAATAATGACTGATGACTGCATAGTTAACCGTTATCACCTGCTAACTGACATGAAATTGACTCTTTCAATATAATTAAACTGAAGGATTACATAACCCAACGCTAATTTACGACCACTGCTTATGAGACAACCTGAAAGCCCTCTGTCTCATTTCAAAGGCCGCTGCTGTTCTTCAGCTCCGGCTGGTGATTTCCAACTTGGATACCAAATGCTAGGTAAGGTAGTTTGAGAAAACCCAGGAACATTGTCCTTTACATGTGGAGTCCACCAGCAGCCGGCCAAGGTCCTGAACTTTTGACATGCCTGTTCAACATTCGTCTTTGGCTTTCCCTAGCAACCCCCCATTTCCCAGGCCAGAGGGTCCCTCCCCCCCAGGCATTTAAAGGGAGTAAAGAAGGGGGAGGGCGGGGGAGTCGATTTAGGAGGAGCTGTCTTGAGAGAAAGGGCATTTCTGGGGAAACTGAGCACTCCCTGTTCTCCGAGAGCTTTCATGGTTGCCACTTGGCAACAGTTGGCCGTCGGTATTTCAGAATGCTGCTTTTCACGCCTGTCTGCAGGGCATGAAAAAAAAAAGCCACACACACACTTGGGCTAAAGCGACGAAGAAAACCCGGCTTGTGTCAGCACAGCAGATGCTTCTTGTATTGTCGCCTCTGGAGTCAGAAGCCACGGCGAGCAAGCGCCAACGTGACGTCATGTTGATGATATTAAATTTCAAGCACTCGTAAGCCCATTCATCTGAAATCATAAGCCAGGATGAATGGCCACCTGTCTGACTGCAGCCATGCAACGCAAAGCACGATTCAACACGAACAAAACTGATTTCACACTGAATGTCAGCCCCCAAAGCCTCTGGACATTTGGCTTGACATAGTAAAAATATGATGTCAAAGTTGAGCATCTTATTACTACAAAGATCTGAGTAAAAACGGACATTCGTCACTATTACAGAACGTAGTCAAAAAAGAGCTAATTGTGCCAATTCTCAGACTCAGTATGTGGTTAACATTTTAACTGACATCTTGACAACTAGTAATGTGAGCGACACCAGAGAAAACTATTGTAACAAAATGCAAAAGTTAGAAGACCTTCGATAAGGTCTATCAATAGGTTCATGTTGATACTTCACAAATATGTAAGAGCAGCAGTGGTCCAGCAAAGCAGAGAGAGATTTTAGTAGTTCGGAAATTCAGTTTTTTTGTTTGTTTTATATCCCCAAACCGTTGTGTCAGACAGCCTTAGGTAGCAAGGTACCAACAGTTCACAATTTCAGGGGAAGCAACAAAAACGTTACAGGAAAGGTGCAGGAATTTTAAGAAACCTTAAAGGACGGAGCTGCAGTTCAACTAATAAAGAAATAGTATCTGATCTTCCATTTCCTCAGCTCCATATCTTAGACCCTCTTTACAAAAGAGTATTTATTTAATACTAAACAATCTGAATCTTGTATTTCATCATTAGTAAAACCAAAGATTAACAAAACTTAATTAGATTTGGAATTCTATTTCAAAAAACCTGTGACATGCAATAGGATTTATAAACGTGTAGAATAAATCTGGTGTTCAGTTCATATCGTGCGTCTGTGTTAAGCTGCATAGTTAACCAACAGTCCGACAACTGAGAGGCTTTATGGAAAAGATTATACGCTGTATGACCAGTCTGACCACACCCACCTCTAACCTAACATCAGAAAGTTTACAAAAACCTAAACAACATTTCCACTTTGAACTGAAGTTAATTCTAATACTTTTGATGGTTTATATCAGTTTGAAGGGGAATGTGTCTGTAGGTTTAACTCCGCTGCTACAGTTTCAAACAGAAAACTTTTCATTGACTTTGAAGGGAAGTTGAGATGAAAAAGTTCTCTCTTCAAAGGGCTTGTTTGGATGCCAGAGCATAGCGTTGCAGATGGTGGACACTCCCTCTTGGACCACTCCCACTCACCTGTCTGTCCTCTGAGGACGCAGACAGGAGTGTGCAGTCAACACCAGCTGTTTTCCAACTGTCAGACAGAGGAGGAGACACTTCCATCCTCCTTTCCCCCCTTCCTCCTCTCCTTGCACTCACTTCTCTCACCCCCACTCTTTCCCTTTCTGGTTGGCTGGTCTTTTCAGGCTGCTCTTCTACAAAAGAAACAAAGGGGGCTGGACCACATTGGGCCTTTTTACCCCTGCAGGGAGTAGGAGCAGGAGCAGGAGCAGGGGGCTACGAGGCCTGCAGGCCACCTCTGTCTAAGCTGCAAGCAAAGTATTCTTATGCCGTACAAATCCTTACAACAACAGATGCAAAACAATGCAAAGAACATTCCGTCATTTTCCACACGGGCACAAGAATGTGCAGGTGTCCACTGACTGAAGATGCAAAAGCAGAGAGCCCTGCTTATTTTGTCTTCTGCCAAGATGTTTAAACAACTGGGCTCCATTTTCCAGAGGCTGTGGCACATGTAGTACGGTTCATATTCGATGTTAAATGTCAGAATGCTCAAACAGTTCCAAAGCTGCTTAGGAGTTAAAGGCCTTGGGGAATGAGTCTGTTTTTGTGGGGTGCGGTTGGACTGGCAGCTTTTCACAGGTTGACATTTTCCTGTTCTGTGCCGTGCCATGTTGTCAAAGCGTACATTGGCTTTGTGGAAGTGTTTCCACTGCCTGCAAAAGAACTTCAGGATGTTTAGTGTTTCTTAAAGCTGTGAGACAATGTCCAAATGAAGACAGCGATGCTTAACTCCACCTGTTTGTCTCCTAGACGAGCATCTTTCTGAGGCCAAATCTGGACTTTTCCTGAACGCTCTCCAGAATGGAAACATCTTAAAACTCCAGCTAACTGTAAAAGTGTTAACAGAGATACGGAGCTAGTGTAAAACACTGACGTAAACCTGGAGGAGCAGAGACTGTGTGACGGTAGTAACAAAGACTGGCTCGCATTGACATTTTCCTGAATTATCCTAATGTAATTAATTTTTAAGTACCAACGTATAAATAACAGCAGTGTCAAAAAAAAAAAATACTGGTAAACAGGCCCTTTAAGAAAAAGTCAGCTGAATAGGAACGTTTTAACAGTGTTGAACTTTGCTGTTGCATCAGCGTTACAGTAACTTGCAGTTTGTTCCATTAATGTTGCCATCACAGCTTAATGTGTTTAGGAGTTTATTTCAATTTAATTAGTGGTTCCAGTCACAACAAACCCCGCCCCTCGCACGTATTGTAGGTTATTTTGGCATGGATCCAGCTGATGTCATCATGTCTGTGTGTGTGCTGATGTCAGCGTATCAACGGCCTCTATATATGTGCCAAGTTTGAAGGAAATTGAAAGAAAATTGATGTTTTTATAGACATTTGAAATTTTGCCCATTATAAGTAAATGGGACAAAAACAAAAAGTTAAAAATTCATAAAAAATTTTAACTTTGACCTACTTTTCCCTGGGTCACTGGCGATCTATAAACCCAATTTGGTCTGAATTCAACCAATAGTTTTGCTGCTAAAGTGTTAACAAACAAATGGAACCAAAGACAATACCCCTTGGCTCCTGTTCGGGGGCGGGGTGACAATACTTAAAAGTCTGTAGGCACTGAAGTGTTAACTTTTGCACAGTTTGTGTAATGGGTTGTTTTTCTGTTGCTCAAGAAATAATGGTGAAGAATGACCGTCAGGTGTGGATCCAGCCCCTGACCTCCGACTTGTAGTGAATCTGATTTACACAGATGCTTTATTTAGGTTAAAATCATGCCTAAACATCCAAAAACCAGAGCAAACTAGATAAAAACCTATGGCTTGGTTGTAACTCAGAACATTTTAATAGAGGTGAGAAAACTGTTTGTAGATCATGATTGTATCTCTAAAGATTGTCATATAATCTTTGGAGCCCTATTTTTTATTTTTTCTTAAGTGGCTTTAGTTTTGTTCTGTAGAATTGACAAATGTTAGTTCAATTTTTATTTATTTTTGTATTACTTTTAGTTTCTCCAGCCTGTGTTTACAGAAGCCAAGTAAAAAGGTACAATTAAAGAACAGAAACATTATGTGTCAGAATTACATTAATAAACACTTTTCTAATTGCTGTTAACCTTCACTCATACAATACTTATGAATCCGGCTTCACAGCACAAACACGAGAATACGGCCTATTTTTGTTTGAATTCACAGCATCTAGAAAATCAGAAACCCAAAGCTGACCAGTGACAGGTCTTTCAGTCTTTACTTGGCATCTCCATAGACACTGCAGTCCCATGTATGTGCAATATATGAGGCCCAGGCCGGTTTGAGCAAAACCACAGTGTGGCATTCATGTGCAAAAGTTTCCATTTAGCTGTATGGTCAAGGAAAGAAAATAACTGAGAAAAGTACAGCAGTGTTGGACTACTGAATGGCCCTCCTTAAAGAATCACACATATTCAGTCACAAAGCTTTGAATCTGATGCCGTTCATTGGCTAGTGTCAAAATTCTGCATCGCTCAGTACTACAACCTCATTTTTCCAACTGCAAGTAAATACACAGAGGTGATTCCATTTCAACAGAATAGAACAAAACAGAAGAGAGCCTCTTTGTTGTTGTACAGAACATCAGACAATAGAATTATGAGTGCTACTTCAGTCTTTTTCAAAGCACCACGCAACATTTCATTGTATTCTGTATCATGACAATAAAGGCTTTCAACTGGATTATTTCAATGTGAAGCCATATATTTACTGGAAATGAAAAAATGCACGCCTCAATCTCAGCCCATAATGAATCCACCACTCAGAGAAATATGAAAAAATGACATCATGTAAATGTTGGTCTAACCGCTGTTTTATCTGCTTCACCGTCTCTGAAATTCTGTGGATGATGTGTAACCAGCGCTGGAACGAGCCTGGACCTGCTGTGTTCAACACAGATTTACATGAAAGCTTTATAAATAGTACAGCGGTATCAAGTTGGTGTGGATGTCCGCGTCACCGCAAAGTTCTGTAGAACCTGCATGTCTTGTTTTCACAGCGGACGAGAACTGATCAGATTCAAGTGATAGCCATTGATAATCATGAGGTAATGCTTCACAGTGAGAGGAGATTACGGTGAAGGTGTTTTCAAGGACTTCAGAAGGACAGAGGAAAAACAGGAAGCTACATGTGTGCCGAGTACTTCCCCCGCCCACTCCGCCCTCACCTCCCCCAGGTGGAGGTCTCATCTTCTCCTGCCCAGAGCGGTGACAAAGCCCTTCTCATCCATGTCACCCTATCTGAGTAGCCGGGCCTCTTTCTCTCAGGGCCTTATACAAACGGCTGTTTCAGCTGCACACAGACATGGAAACGATACTGGAGCAGGAGTATGCATGAATACAGGCAGGCGCAAGGGAATACTATGAAAAGTGTCAAGTTTTGAGTTAGGAGCAATCATTTGTGGAGAGGAAGGAAAGGATGAAATTGCCGGAGTTCTGCAACAGAGAGTGATGTATGGAGGTTGAGGTTGGATGTGAGTGAGAGACGCACGTATGCGCTAAGAACACACACTTATCCGGTCATGCTGCGTGCTTTCTGCTACAATATGCATATGGAGCGACACAGTGACGGGTTAAGCATGTGTCCAACGGGGGTCTGTCAGTTTGATGTGTGTCAGCCAACTGTCCTATTGACTCATGTTGGATAGAACACATGAACGAGGTCCCTAATGTGGGTCACCGTCCGGGAATGGGATTTGTTACACTGCCAGCCATGCAAGATACACACAATCTATTATTCTGAATGACATGTTGTTCCTGTTTTGTAATATGCTGCCACCGTTTTACATCAATATAGTACGTCTACTCTCGCTGAATGCATGGATGCGTTTCGCTATTTATATTCGTCCCCAAATATCCCGGTTCACACTCCCAGGCATGCTGAAAATAAAAGCTCACACCAAAAAACCCAAACCCATAGCCTTTGTCAAAGTACAGAAATGCTTTACACGGAGGCCGAATGAAACGCTGCCCTGAAACCACCACAAAAACTCAACCAAGCCTCTCTGGAGCTGACACTAATGGATGGTATGGCAACTCCGCTTTACAACACATTTGCGAGCTGTAAACAGTTTATGAACTCAGAGCATGTATTTACCACATTTAGCACTTTTACACCATTAAGTCAGTGTGAGCACGCGTCTGCAGCCGAGGTCCCGCCCCTCGGTTCAACGGACTAAGGTAACCCTTTTAGTGCCAAACACTCATTATGGACACCGAACCTGTGGTGTATTCAGCCCATTATAAAGGAATGTGTCTGAGAAAAGCACAAAAGAAAAGCAAAACTCTGAAGATCACTCATCCTTAAATTTGAGATATCCTGTCAACGCTTTTAAACATGTCCATATTATTGTACTTGACAGGATATTTATTTTTTTGCAGTACCACACACGTCCACTGGGGGGCTGGCAGTGTGGTTGAGTATCCTCATCAGATCCAGCTCACTTAAGACAACTTAAAGTCACAATCCACCACGAGGAAATGTTCGATACGACCGTGAGTTTAGATGTCGAGGGCCGAACAGTTGACTCACGTTCAGAAAAAATACTCCACAAGGCCCAATCCATGTCAGTAATATGAATGATTTGTTAAGTTGTGCTTGTGTTTGACAGTCGGAGTTGACCTCATAAGGCAGACTGTAGTTGGTAAACCATCCCACCCCATGTGCTGGTGCTGGTGCTTCAGTAGTGACCTTAGGCAAACAGCAGCTTCATTCATGAGGGAACATTTGTGAGCACACACACACAAACACACTAACACACACCATGAGCTGCATGTGGCACAAGGCTGAGTTAATAATTCACACTCTTACAGCGCACTTCACTCGCTGCTTCAAAGGGAGTTCAACATCCAAATCTATTTTACATTCCACAGCCCTGCATGGATCTGGGTCTGTGTTTCATATCTGAATAATGAACGGCCTACCCTGTTTAATTAAATCCTCGGAGAATCCTGAGGAGCCTTATCACTATCCTTGTTATCAACGAACGCGGGGGGGGG
>JAPQRQ010000022.1:24691-39116 GCA_037367365.1 Apogon talboti | reverse complement strand
CCCCTTCATTTTATTCAATGGGACCTTGGCCAAACTAAAACTTGAATGTACACATCTAAACTGATTATGGTCTTTTTAGGCAGATTCCATCTAACAAATTAGTGTTCAAGTCCTTGTCTTCCTGATCAGTTTGTTTGTATAACTTTATTTAATGGTATATAAACTGGTCAGGCAGGCAGACTCTAGTCCTTTAGAGCTAGCTTATTATCATTATTATTATTATTATTATTATTATTATTTAGCCACAGGTGGAACCGCTGTTACAGTTTTACCATTATACACAGTCCATGGTTATGGAAGTCTGAAAGTATCACGTGGCGTTTAGCCGACCCTGTAGCACATACACCTGTTCTCCATGTTGCTGTAATGTTTTAACATATGAAACTTGTTTTATATAGATAATAATATACAATCCAGGAGGCATTACACATGTTACAGTCCAGTATGTTCATCTCTACAGTCTGTTTTTTTCTACAGAACAATGTTGCTTCTTTTTGCCAAGCATTTCTTTTTTTTTCAGTTGAAGAGATAAACATTTTGGGATGTAATTTTTCCATCAGCACTTGAATTGTTCTACCATCTGCCAGTACAAGAGTCAGAAAAAAAACAATGCCCTCATTTTGTCTCATGTGCCATCAACTAATTACACACAGAGCTGCAATCCAGAAGGAGTTCTACGAAGACGTACAGAAAACATAAGGAGTACAGTACCACTCATTTTCTTAATTGTGGTTTCAGTTGAATATTTAAATGTATAAAAGTAAAAATGGCACAGGACAGTTTTAATCTCCGAATTACTGCTAATGAGCAGAACATGAAGCTGAAGCGGATCACGGATGGGTCGGCCAGTTTAGTCCAAGTCGTGTCCAACATGTTTTCCATGCACATCTTTTACATCCATGTTAAGGAATCTCTTCCAAATACGATATCTTGCCACTAGTCACAGCTATACAACGGTGATTATAACTGTCACCTCTCGTTACTGTCTCCAAGGCCATCATAGAATTACTTACAGTTCCTGTGCCAGGACTTTCTGATTGTTTTTACTGAAATCCACATAAGGCCTGTGAGGAAACTTCTCCAGTGATTCCAGAGACCATGTGAGGCACATCTGGGAGATTACTACAGCTGCGCCCTCCAGTCGACAAGCACCGAAGGTCTTCTGCTATTTTAATCCACACTGAATATTCCAACAGGCTGCAATCAAACCAAATGAGAGACGGTTGGACATACAACAGAAGGCTGCAGAATTAAAAACAATTGCCGGAAATTGGTGAATATGATTGTTTTGTGCAGACTCAGCATGAACGTCTGTCTCGCCTCCCTGCACCTTAACGCAACAGCTGTAATTAGTTTTAAAAATGCTACTAACCCTGTAGGATTTGTCATGTGTCATGTTGAGAAAGCAGCTGTTGTGACATATTGGAACGCTGGTGTTTTGTCTTTGCTATCGGATTAATCGATTCAGAATAACACGTAATTTGCAATAATAAGATGCAGCTGTTGTTAATCTGTCATAATATAAAACGACGGTTAAAACATCACTCTTTTATTGCTTCTAGGGCAGTAATGTGTGTATTCAGACATATTATTTCAACAGTGTATTAATCACTCTTTTTCATGTTTCATTGTATGAAGGCATGATCATGTTTAAAACTAAAAGCCATCTAATTGGTAATACAGGCAATCTAATGTTATGTTGAACGTATGTTTTTCATTCATTTCTGTCACATATGGCATGTTACAAAAGTCAAAAGTCTTGAGATTTATATGTTTTTGTGTCTGTTTTGTTCCAGGAACAGGTCATTTGTTGACATTAGTTAACTCTATTTCTAAGCTAACAGTAGCTTGTGAAGTTGTTATCATCACACAGAAACGAAAGTGAGGCTTTAGAGACTGTAAACTGATGTAGAGAAGAAGTAAGGGTGCTTTTTTGATGAAAATTCTTGAAGTTCTTCAGTGTCTGTCTTCTGCTCCTCTACAGCAGCAACAGTGCATTAGCTACTAATACTTTAAAATAAGAGTTAGTAAATATTCATTTTTAAGCTTGTTAATGTTGACCGTTCTGAGTTAATGATTTCCTGCTTTCACATTAAGATAATATTAAATGTAAGATCATAAATGTATTAAGTTCAATTTGAACCATTATGTCACAGAATGAGCAGAAGAAAATGATGTATAATGTTGTTGCTGTTTTACATCAACATAATGTTATTGTAAAATAATGAGTGTTTTGTTTTCAAAATCTTTCTAAGTAGCTTTTGTTCTGTTCCAACAGAAGAACCACTTTCAAAATCACAAACTGGATCATTTTGATGTTCATTACTGTACAACGCAGCTTCCCCTCTGATGATTTTCAGACTCAGCTCCAACTTTTCTGTGTCTGTTCTTTGGCTCACATCCTTCTTTCCACCATAGCAGGTCTCTGTTTTCAACTAAACACTCTGTCCATGACCTTCCAGGTACCAAACAGCGGACAAAGTTTGCCAGATAGAAGAGAAAATAGCGCATTGACCAGCAACACAGAGAAAGATATTTGACTGGAGAGTGGGAGCTAAACGCAGACGTCTATAAGGTTGGTAGAAATACAGTGGAAGTGGATTCATTTTAACTGGAGAGTGTTAAGAGTAGAAAGGTTTCAGTATTGAGGTTTAAGGTTCCTGAGCTCATGCATTCTCATAAATCCAGAATCTGAAAGTTTTTGAATTGTTTGAAATCAATGTCTGTTATTCACGTTTATGGCTTCATATTCAAGTTGATTTAGTCAGTCACCTTTCCTCCACCCAAATCAAAGTAACGACAATAAGTGTAAGAATAGAAACAGTGTCATAAACAGCAGTTTTGCATCCTAAATTAATAAAAAATAAATCAACCCAAAAAAATTATAGCAAGTATACTTATTTGACTAATCAATGTCAAGTCACTACTACAACTACTACTTTTCTCTCAAGCATAAACTTTTTTTTGACATTGTGTGGTTCTTTTAGGTCTTTATATGTCGTTTTATATTATTATTATATCATTGCATTTTTCATTCCATTTAATGATAACAAGCGGGTGGCTATAAACACGTCGATTGTTAAATGGTCACCTTTAGCCTCTGACGTCTAAAGACCATTTTTTACTCAAAGTGTATTAAACAGTGAAGTAAGTGATGACGACAATAATCTGAATGTGCATCAGCATTAACATGAGCTTAAAAACTTTCTAAGAACGATCACTGAACTAGAACGCGACTCTTTGGAGGATCAAGTGGTGCTTCTTTAAAGACCTTGTCCAGATCCACCTGTTTGTACTGAGCACACCAAACTCATCTACTAATACTTAAGATAATAACATAGCTTAGGATAATAACTCCACAACGGGCCGTGTTCTGTTTAGCTTTGTGAGTCAGCGGGAGAGTTATGCCGACGATAACAATCAGGAGTCAAAAGTGCAGTAGCTCTAAAGGCTTTAATGTTTTCCTACAGTGTTTCTTCTGTGTTCAGTTGCTTCTTGAGGTTTTGTCTGTTTTCATAATCTGTATCACTTAAGGCAGAGAGTGCTTTTGCAGGGCCGGTTCCTATGGCTGCTTTAGGCCGTTCAGCCGGTGCAGAAACGCTTAAGACTATCAGCTACATCTTGATAAAGACTAATAAGAAGCGAAAACATGAACGCAGCACACACCTCTAATGAATTATGTGGAGCAGTAATGAGGAATGAAGCCGTTTCCATGTGCTCGTGCTGTGATAAGATGCTTGTGGTGACGGGTCTGTCTAAACAGGGAGTGATGTGAAGAGGGCAGAAACATCAGGCGTGTCAAACCGTCGTGGCGTTTGTGTTTTGTTTAACATGTTCTGAAGAAGAAGAAATGTTGGAGGGAAAATATTCAGCAGTTGAAACCATTAAGCATTTAAGTGACCTTTCACGAGGAAAGTATTTAGAAAGGGGTAAAAGATTTGTGGAGAGGAGAGAAATGTTTCACAGCAACAAATGAAGACCGCGGCTAATCGCGCTGCTATGCACCATGGGTAACGTCTTGAAGCTGTTACCAAAGATAGATCGCTGCCTTGTCATGTCTTACTTCTGAAAAGCCCTAGAAAGTGGGATTGACTTTCAAGCTGGATTTTGAAAGGGAAGGGGTTTTGTGCCGTAATTGCTATATAATGAGGGTTTCACTGACCTCCTGCCACATCTTGGCCATGTTTTTTTATTTACTCGTCTTTGCGAAAAAGGCAATGACTCTGTTAAACAGATGGAAAAAACATGTCTATCCAAGCTCCTGAAGGAATTTGATTTCTCCCAACAGCTGTCTTGCTTTATACAAGCATGAAGTCAGGGAATCGCCCATCTCAAATCAATCACGCCGCCCGACGTTTCCTGCAAACTGTGCTAGCCGGAGGAGGTGGAGGAGGAGGAGGAGGAGGAGGAGGAGGAGGAGGAGGGCGCATCGTGGCAGGGGAGCTGACGGCCTGATGTGCTCTTGTTTATGTCCTCTAATGCCTTCTCCCATTAGGTCGCATGACAGAGAGCTGCGATGTGAGCCGCAGGAAATCACCTGACACCTGCAAGAGGAAACTCAGCTCTGACACAACGCCATTAGGTCTGAAAATGAGGGTGAGCATGTGTGAGGATGACGCATCAGTTCACTGTGATTTTAAGAACTGTTTCTGCGTTAAAAGTAATAAGATTCACTTCATGCACTTCAGTGAATAGTTTTGTGTCCTCAATTCAGCCTCCAATCATTCACTGAAGGTTTTACACACAATTCACATTTCATTTCATGTAGCATAAGGAAGCTACTATGAACCACACACATACACACCAGTGTAGGTACATTTGACCAATAACCAGGAGGCTAAAAGTGTTTTAACACAGATGTTTGTTGAATCCTAGACAATGATCACACAAGGGTTGAACAAAATACCTCTATTAATATATACTATTAATATTAATTAATATATATGTTAGTATATATAGATACTTATATATCTGGACTATATATGTACATATATGTCATCTAATGTTTATTTACATACGTTTAAAATCATTTTAAACATTCATTTTATATGTATACACTGTAGTAAAAACTATAGCACTTCTGAAATGATCCATTATTTACATTCTTTTAGTATTTGCATATATTTTACACTTATAAGCTCACACTTGCTCTAATCAAGAACACATTAACCACAAATCATTATTACTTATGTATTTAATAGCCAAAAAACTTAAAATAAGTAATAAATCATTTAACTGAAGTTTTTTTATAGTTTTTTTTTCTCTTTTATCTAGAATGTGATATTTTTATTCACTATTTAAGTGTTTTTACTATTTAAAAAAGAAAATCAGAAAAACAAAAGCTGTCACATAGATGGCTTTATTTCAGGTTGAAGCCAAAATGTGGATTCATCTGCATTTCTGCCACACAGTCTGAACTAAAACAGAAGATTAGTGAGATTTGGGAAGAAAATGATCTGTGACCTCTTCAGAGAAGTTAATTTGGTGAAATATGTATTCTAGTCTTAAGTTTTTTGGAATTTAGTAAAACCTTTTTGAGAATTTTTGAGTGCATTTAGTACTTATTTAAATGTGTTTTTTTATCTACAGAATTTTCAATGCCATCTTTTTCAGAGGACATTCTTAGATGGACACAGATTGATGTGTTTTTCATTTTGAGTTATTTATAATAAACCTATTTCAAGTTACTGAAGTTAGTGTTATAGTGTCTCATGTTATTCTTAACACTGCCATAAGGAGGCAACAAACTCCAAAATTTTATAGTCATTTTTATTATTAATATTTTTCCGTTTTATTTCCTGCTTTTATTCAGAGGAGTGCAGTTGAAAAAGGAGATGTAACAAGGTTTATCGCCATTATAGCAGCTTCCAAAACAATGTTATGAAGACAGAATTACCTTGTGAAGTTACTTTATGGAATCACATTTGTGTCAATATAATCAAAAACTTCTTAAATGTATTTATGAAAAATCTGATTTTGAGGACAGGATAAAAAATCTATGTTCATCCAAATCGATGTTTTTCTCTTGTGATTACTTTTTTCCCTTGTAGTTTAACAGCTTTTCATGGTCATCAGATATGATCCTTTTAGATGTTCAGAGGCTCCACAATGAACATGGAAACATTGTCATCTTCAACAGACCTCAATTCATCAGTAAAACCCACGTAGTTTGAGAAATGACAGTACTTGTAGACAGTTGGTTTTACATTCACTTCATTATATTTTACTTAAAAAGTCACTTTTACTCCAGTTTTGTCCGTTTTGCTACAATGAGGTTTGAAGTTACTCTGAGCTTCTTTGGACATCTACATGATCAGTAAATTTAATGTAGGAAAATACCTGATTTTCACAGAAAAATACAAACAATAATATTACAATAAATAATGATAAATCACTTAGGAAATGTTAAATATGGACAAAAAATAATTTGGATGTGACCACAAAAACAGGTCTTAAGTCTTTAAGGTTTAATAGGTTTTGTTTCATAATATTGACACAAATACGATTCCATATACAGAGCTGCCACTGTTTAAGTTGGAGCTTCAACTAAAATATGATACCAAATAAATACGGCCATGACATGAAAACGTACAAATAAACTAATTTTATAAAATTGTAGGATTATGTCTTGGACATCCTGTATCACACAAACACAGAAGTAACAGCTGAATAACTACATATTATCATAATTATTTGTACTTCACCGTTGATGTTTTTTCATTTCTATTTGCTTAGAGGCTCTCAACATAACATTACAGATCAAATACCCAGGGTGTCATTTTTTGAAAAGAAATACACAAATAAATGATATCCTGAGGAAAATAATTTTCCCTGGGATGGATATGGCAGCTAAAATGTGTATTCTGGTCGTGGTGAATTATAAAACGTGACTCTGAAGCCTGAGTACATATACAAATGGTATTTATTTATACTGCAGCCGTGGGTGAGTGCCCACTCACTGGCACAAGCTGCTGCACGGACTCAAACAGTGGGGACTTTATTCGCTGTCACTTCAAACTGCCGGCGTTACCCTGCGGTTCACTTCATGTCGCCTTCAGAGCGCTCAGAGTTCAGCCTCGTAATGAATGGGACTCAAACGGAGCTATTTATAAAGCTGAGAGCCAGTAAACGCGGTGCTCGTGTTAATGCGAGCACCGCTGATTGCTAGTATAATTGATTGGCACGAACTCGCAACAATTACAGAGGAAATGAATCACCGTGTTGTTTTTATTTACGGTGTGTGTGTACCACATGGTGCTGAATTTGTCATGTTGGTAATGGAAGTGATCTTAAATAACAGCAGAGAATGGAACTGTTTAGTGTTTTGTTGTAATAATATTTCACTGTACTTTTGTCTTGATGACACCGTTTCTGTAATTACACCTTAAATCTTCGAAGATACTTTTCACCTTGACCCGACTAATCTCCTGAAGACCCTCGAGCAAAGATGAACAGATGACTTGTTTCTCTGATTTTCTATACCTGTACTGACGACTGCTTGCTGTATATGAATGTTTACATACAGGTAAATGTTTTTACACACTTCCTTTATTTACCCTTATAAACATATCTAATCACATGATCTTATTGACTCCAAAGGTGTATGGAAATAGAATTATTATTATAAAACAATGGTCAGAAAATATAGTGTTTCTACAGAAGTTTCAAGTGAATTTGAGGTTAACTTTTTGAAATATTGCAAAAAAATAATGTATGTCTGCAATAAGCAGAGTAAAAGAAGTGGAGGATTCTGTCAATTTTTTCATCTAAAATGGTCAAGCCATAATTTGGTTCAGAGATATTTAGTTGTATTTAGACACTTGATAAGAATATCGACATAGATGCTGTCAGTCACATGACTTAAATCTTCACTTCATCAGAAATTATTGGGCAAACGTTCCCAATTTTCCATCAATAACACGAACCTTTTGACAAACTGAGTGTAAAATATTTTCTGCAAACCTGAAGTTGTATTGAATGATGATATTATTATTATTTAATGTGCATAAATCGGGTCAATTGAAATGTTAGTAGGTTTGTTCTTACAGTCTTTGAAATGTATTTCTATTTTTTTTTTTTAAGTTTTTGTCACGTTCAGTGTAATGATGTGAACTACTGGTCTTTTACTTAATTTCGTTTTATAAAACTTACAATCAGTAACAAAGGAACAGAGGGAGCTACAAACAAAAAGACAAGACTGTTTGTAAATAATGACTCCTATTGTGCGTTTTACTTCAGGATGTTGTTTTATGTGACATCAGATTTGCAGTTGTGCTTGATATTCAATCAGTTTGGTTTGATTATATCGTCACAAATATGATTCCATACGTGGTAGAGTTACTATTTACTGTAGTGTCAAGTTAGGATATGGTCAATGTCCTCAAAAAGCACATCATGGTTGAAGACATATATTTATACTGATTATTTCAGGTCAGTGTGAGTGTTGGTAAGTCATTTTAGTGTAGAGCAGAAGTAAAATCAAACTAAACACGGACGCGTCATCAACAAATTTAGTTTTTTCAAGCTCTGGTATTTCAGGTTTTTTTCATGTGTTTCTGAGGTACATTGGAGAAGAATTATATACATTTTGTTTTGACGTAAATTACATTTAGTCAGTGTCAATTTGTGTCGCCACCAAAACTATGGGCCATTGATATTTATCTTTTGTATGTTTGTATGGTTCAGTATTTGTTCTGTTCTTTAAGTTTCTGTTTGTTTTTATCTTGTCCCAGCTGCTAAATACCACATTATCTGTTCCTGCTGGTTGCTACATAATATCAGTGATAAACAATAACCTGCAGATCACTTTCTTATGTAATCATGTAAACTATTGGCCTTTTGCTTTATTTGGAGTTCACTCTGGTTTTTTATCCCCGGCTTTTGTTCAGTGTTGCCTTTCTGTTTACACTGCACACTCTTTCTCATGAGTTTCAGTTGTGTTTTATTTCGATTATAAAGACACAAACCTGGTTCCAAACCTACAGTAGTACTATGACATGAGCCCCACCTCCTTACACTGCTGCCAGTAGAGTTGGAATAAAATACTTCTACATCTTCTCATTAAATGATTATGATAACGTGATGGATTCTTGACAGATAAAGTGTAACTGGGACTCAGTAATCATTTCACCTGGTCAAAGATGACACTGATGTGTATAAATAAGAATAAAAACAGGAACGTGTCTGAAAACATTATTCCAACTTAATGGGCAACAGTGTATTTTCAGTAACGACTGGAGGTTTCAGGAGGATTCATAATTAGATCCAAACCATTCTATATACTGATACAAATCTGGTTCCATACATACATTAATATTGTAATATTAGATGTGCTTTAATTAGCTGTAATTCCATATTTTCAGTAATGATTGGAAATTTCAGGAACTACATCCAAAGCAAGATGAATCACACAATATGTTCTAGAATGTTTTGGGGAACTGACTCTAACGGCAACAATGATTTGGCTTCAACGTGAAAAGAAAACGATGTATAGAACATGTTATTTCTTTTTTTATATTGAGTGTGTAATGTCACATCATCTGTGCTTTTAATACTAGATGTTGGCCTTTGGTTTCCATTGGCCGTACATCTAAAACATACTGAACACTACTAACATGCCACTTCTCCATATCAACATCATTCAGAATGTTCTCTACAAGTCCAACTCATAACAGTCTGACAAAAAAAAAATGTAAAAAGTCATGTTGTCAGGGAAGGTCCAGGGAAAACAAAGAGAAGAATGGCAGAGCTAATGTGGAGCTGGGCCTGCTCAGAGTTGGGTTTCAGTCTAATTGGGATCATACGCAGCATGTGCAGTTTTGGCACATACGTTAGATTAATCAGGGGCTCTTTAATCGTGGAGAAATTCTGCTGTGCGTGGCTGGGCGGACGCTTGTGGGCCCCCGCAGACCCCGGACCCCCAGCCTGGGCTCTGTCTAAGCACGGACCTTTTGACTCCATAAACACCCGCTCTCTAAAATTGGGGTCAACCTCCTCACTGCTCGCACCAGCGCGCCATCATGCCACCACAAAGGGTCCCCTTTAATGATTAAATTGCGTCGAGTATGGATGTTGGGAATCTGCAGATTCCTGGCGGCTGACTCTTCCTCCTGATTGTAATTTATGTCGGAAGTCATTGCTGTCCAACACTCGGCCGGTTCAAAGCCCAGGAGAGAAACTGTGCACGTGGATGGAGGCTGCATCATCCACAGACGACCTCACACAGCCACCTCCGACCGTTGCAATAAATAGATTTGCAATTCGTGGTAATCTTTCTCTTCTTCGTTGCTGTGACTTCTTATGTTTTCAAGCTCAGCTCTGATGTTTAGGTGAACCTGTCATTAATCTGCATATGATTAAGCTTTGACATACATTTGACATTCTGGGCAGGGACTGATTAGCGTTGACTTGATGAGGATGTGTGTTTTCATGTGTGCAGAGGGAGGAGGGGTTTGTTACAGATGTGCATGTGGATCTTAAGGTGAAACCGAGACCACCAAGTAAAGGAAGGTGCACTTAAAAAGAGATATTTCTGATGATTAGCAGGAATTTGAAGAATCTGGCTTTTCTAATTTACCAGCAAAAATGAAAACAGAACATTCATAAAGCCTTGAAATCGCACGGGAAGGAACTAATGCGGATATTATGAATGAGGTTTAATAATTTACACTGAATACATAAATTGACTGAGTAGCTTTTTAATTATAATGGATTTTTAATTTAATGTGTGTTATGGCCACTATAAAATGGTTTTGTCTGTGAAAATAAAAAGAAATGTAACTGAAATTAATGAAGTTACATGTTCACCATTGATTTCTGATGTTTTGTTTGATTATATTGACACAAATCTGGTTCCATACCTTATATATATGTATATATATATGTATATATATATATGTCAATATTATGGCATTAAACATACTTAGTTGTATTTTCATTGTTACACATAAAGTTGGAATAAAATATTTTTATGTTGTCTTATGAAATGATTGTGACAATGTGGTTTATTCTTAATGAAGTGTACCAATATGTAATCAAAGGTAAAGAGGATTACTGATGTGTATAAATAGGAATAAAAAGAGGAATATGTCTGAAAATAACATTATACCAACTTTATGGGTCATGGTGTATTTTCAGAAAGATGCATCTACTAGATCCAAAGATAAATCATACAATAGGAAAGGTTACTGAAGTGAATGATAGAGTTTTTTGGTGATTTTATATTAAAGGAAAAATCCTCCTGAATGCAAACACCAAAGCAAACACACTGACTTCTTTACATTGTATGTGTTGTTTCCGAGCCTGAACCTTTAATTTTCTAATCTGAGACAGTTGAGGACGACTCCTTTTGAAGTAAATGATCTCTTTGTTCTTTTGTTTACAGCTCTCTGCATGCACACATGAGCGCTGATGTTTGCCACATTATGACCCCGACGCTTATTGGTCCCACACATTTTTCGCAGCCTCAAGGACAGCACCTTCACCTCAAGGTAATCAGGTCTAAAATTAAACTCTTGGAAAGGAGACTCAAACAAAGGATGGAGGGGAACATCTTTAAAGCATTGGGCGTCTGTTGTTTTCAATGAGCTGAGAAGACAAAGCAGAACCAAAGTGAATCTTAATATTAACTCCAGTGAATCAGATAAAGCACACATGGATAGTTTAGGATGTTTTATACCTTTCATATCCTACAAATAAACAGCAAATCAGGCTGTAATATCCACAGATATTCAGCATGTACATGTATTTGGATATTGTAAAAGTTTTGCGTGGCTAAATGTGTTTTAAATGTCTTATTTTCTGACTGAATGACTTGTTCAGTGTTTAAAGTCAAATTTAAGGATTTCTACACGTTTTCAACTCTTTCCAGACACCAGTGAGTCTTAATTTGACATTTTGTGAATCATTCATGTCACGATGTTTATAAATGTGAAGAAACACTATATTTGTTGAGAAAAAAAAATTAGGGTGACAGTAATAAGGGACAATAAAATAATAAGGTAATCCCAGATTTTTATCAGCAATGTTAAACTATATGTAACAATTATATATATTTTTTCTTTTTCCCTTCGGTTTGTGCATTTATCACCTATTTTACTTCAATCTAAAGATGTGGCCTACTTATTATCTTTGACTGAGGACCAAAAAATTACCTTTTCCCATAGTTTCACGTATAGATTTCTGAATATCGAGTACGTTTTTATATTTTTACATATTAAACTCTAATTTGGGACCTGCGTTATATTGTCTGCCGTATTTATTCAAGTCGTGGCCTGTGTGAAAATGGCCTCCGCTGCTCTTTTTTCTGTCTTTTTTGCGTCCGTCGTTGTGTTTTATTCCATCAGTTGCTTAATACGGATTCATTTCTGTGTTGAATTAAACCCGTCAACAGGTGTCCGTCTGTGCGTAAAGGATCAATCCCTCCTGTGCGTTAGACTTCAAGTCACACAAATAATAACCAGTGATACAAAGTCTAATTTTTTTTTCAGCAGTGTTGTGCTTTTTCCACATCGAAAACCACAGCTGTGTCTGTTTTGTTAATTCACACAATCAATTGGGCGTTTTATAGCGTAATAAAAAGCATGAGTGCGCCTGTTCAAATCAGTGATTACGCGCTATTCGCTTTGACGCATTTTTGGGTTTGGGTTCGTCTTAAAACTCCTGCCTTGTGTGTGTGGGTTTTTGTTTTTTTTTTAAATTAACCTTTTCTTGGATAAAACCTGAATAACCCAGAGGCCAAAAGCTGCAAGGCCGAGATCTTAGGGGGGGAAAAAAGGTGTTAAAGCCTCCATTATGTTTACATAAAAGGAGAGGTCTGCGTGTGGATCGGTTATTCCTGACGCGTCAAAGTGTGATCTTACTCCACTGGTATTTTTATCCGCCTTACTCTGCATGTCTTTATTTACCCAGAACTATATGTAAACATTAATTTTAGATAAATACTCCCATTATTATGTCTAGTCCTTTTAAGTGTATAAATGCTGAAATATTACATTATCCTCGGTAAAACTCTATAAAGCATAAAAAGCAACAAAGAATATTCTAGGCGCATTTGGGAGTGGCAATAAATAAAAGATCGCATTATCTAGGCCTATATCAAAATATAATTATAGCATCGAGTTGAAGTTCATGTCCCGAAAAAAACGAGCGTAATATAATATACTTTCACTGACCTTTAATTCATAAATAATGAATGATCTGTTTATTCTATGAGTGAAACATCTGCATTAAATACAAGTCCAGCCCAACGCAGCTTTCGTTCCCTCATCAATCATTAAATAAATGGAGTAAAACAAACGATTCTGCTTATTGGCGTTTTTTTATAGTGAATTTTGACATAATAAATGTAAGTGCCATTGCATTTGCATAAAACGCAAATTTTTAGACTCCTAAAGCAGAAGGCATTTGTTACATGTCTTGCTCCTCATCTGAGTGTCCTGTGTGTCTTTGTCCACTTCCTTTCCCATATTAAACATGATCAGCAGTAGTTTATGGCGCTTGTGTCAAACCCATTTCAACAAGAAACGCATGGATTCTATTAAACAGCACAGTAATAATAATAAATCAGGATTTATTGTTCAACTTCTCCTCAGCTGCTTGGTTTTCTTGCTTTTAACATAATGACTCAGATGCATTATTATGTGTGTTTCTGTCCGTTTCTGTTCATTTTAACTTGACCTGCCAAATATGTCAGGATTCCCCAGCGACCTTTTTGTATTGGGAAGTGACCATATTAGGCTGCAGGCAAACAAGATGTGAGTCTGTAGAATTTCTTGAATGTAAACAGAGCTGCAACGATTAATGGTCAGTTATTAAAAGAATCACCAGCTATTTTAATAATCAGTTAATGGGTTTGTTAATTTTTTAAGAAAAAGAGTCAAAATTCTCTGGTTCTGATGTGTTTCTTTGCTCCTCTGTGACAGAAAATAAAAATCTTTTGCCTCATGGGTCATCTTGAAGCACTCATGGGCATTTTTCACCATTTTCTGACTAAAATAATAATAATAGAAAATAATAATAGAAAATAATCAACAACAATAAAAATAAGGTTAGTTGCAGCCCAAAACATAAATGAAGTGGATTTACAGACTTAATGTGCTTGATAATGAAAAGAGAAGCATATTAGTGAAAATATATTTAATAATTAAACATAGTTACACAAAAGGAATGCAAAAACAGAGGAGTGAAAGTGATCCTTAGAATATAAAGGGTCGACCTACTGCAAGGGTTCGAGTTCCCTCCTCAACAGCGGCAAGTTCATCATGAGGGAACGCATACTGACAAAAACACTGCAGGAGGGTGGAGGAGGCCTGCACACTTCAGGTTTCTGCAGGGTCTGCCAGTCTTTACACCAGGCCGTCCGACTTCAGGAGCATCTTCTCTGTGCCCTTTTTTTTTTTTTTTTTTGGAGGGGGGGGGGGTTCGC
>JAPQRQ010000022.1:3356-13643 GCA_037367365.1 Apogon talboti | reverse complement strand
TTAAAGCTTACTTTTACTTTCAGCTTAACGACATTAGATTTCCATTCGTGGATAAACAGTCATTTTGAAAGGACTTTCTTCTTCTTCTTATTATTATTATTATTATTATTATTAGTAGTAGTAGTAGTATATTTTTTCCTCAGCCCAGTGTCTGGTTTTTCGGTTCTGACACCTACTGAATTTCGGGAATTTCACTATTACGTCTTTGGCAGCATTTATCGCACAACCCCTTAATCTACGTTTCCCATGGTTACGGTTACAACTTGTGTAAGTTTTAGCAGACTCCGTGGACGTGGGTCTTCACCTTCGGGACGGGCGTCAACTCGCTCTTGGTGAAGTGTTTGGCTTCTTGACCGGTGAGAACTTCTGTTCGGTAAAAGTTCACTATCGCGTCCGCAGAATACACCGGAAATGTATTTTCAGTCATTTTGCTTGCAATTTAGTATCCGTTTAAGCAGATAAAATCCGAAACAGTGGGGTTTTAACCATGGACGTTCCTCTTGTTTGTTTAGAAGACGAATCAAAATTGGCGCCTTAAAACTGCTTCCTCGTTGCTTGCAAACAAAGCTTCTGATTGGTTGATTTGTCTTTCTTCGGTTGCCAGGCAGAAGGTTCACATAACGAACGGGTGCCCCCTGGTGTTTGGAGACCAAACGTTAAAATAAAATAAAATGAGCATTGCTCGTCAAGAAACCATTAATAGGTAGTAAATAAAATAAATACCACAATGTGATTAGATTCAAGACTCAAGAAGTTTATTTTCATATACACAGCAGTACTGAGCAATGAAGTTCTTACTTTGCGAGTTACCTTCACACAACTAACGTAAACAATTAAACCAAACTAAAACAAAATAAAGGGAACAAACTAGAATTAAAACACTTTAAACTAAACTAAAACAAAATAAAGGAAACAAACCATACACCAAGCAAGGAAAAATAAATACGTAAAATAAAATGAAGCAAGCACTATGTGCAAAGAGTAAGTGTATCAAGGTGCAAAATGTCCAGAATGGATCTGGGAATAATAATGATAAAAGACTATCTATACATTTCTCATAATGACAAAAAAGTCTTTGATAACTGTAATATGAAATCAGTTTAACCAGACATTAACAGAAAAATATACACATAAGTAAATGTTATAGATTATTTACAGTAGCTTATGTGTTTACTCTATTGGTCAGTGCAAATTGTGATTGCAGTGAGATTAATTAGAAAACTACTCTTTCGGTTAATTTGGGGGGGCATGTTTTTCATTTATGGGCTCGAAATTCCAAAGAAACAAAGGTATATGTTCCCATAGGTATAAATACTGGGATCTTTTCCCATTTTGTGTGGTTGTATCTACTCCTGAGCAGCAGGGGGCGACAACGCAACACTCCACTAACATCCACGTGACAAAACACGGAAGTCACGGGAACGCACAAGTACAGCTGTTTGTGTCCGAGTTTGTGGTTGAATTTCTCTGTATTGTTAATGTTTTAAGGAGTGTTATGACCCTGCAGTGACCTCGCGTGGAATGCGCCGCTGAACCGTAGCTCGTCCCGGCCTGAATCTGAGCGGTCATGGCGGTGAACTGGACCGAGACGATCCCCGCTTTCTGCCGCAGTCCGAGCCGCTTCCTCTCCGGGACCACAGCCGACACCTTCCTGGCCGAGCTGCTCCGGGAGCTCCGGGATGACAGAGCCTCTTACAATGTCAAGGTAAAACCGACAGAAACTGTGGAAATATATTCCACAGATTCACAAAGGATTTAGCCTTTACTGACCGGGATACGGCAGTGATGATCAGAGCGATACATGATTACTGTTTCTAAAGTTAATGGCTGTTATTTAGTCCTGAATGCAAGGTGGAAAAACCAGTCAGGTAGTGGATTTAAAATACTGGTTATAAAATTTAATAGAAGTATTCTCAGCAGCAGCACCATCTTCCTTGGAAGTCGCAATAAAAACCTAATTAAAAGAAGTCCAATAAAATACAGTGCATATACAATTAATAGACTACACACTAATAAATAATACTAAATGTCCATGTTGCAAAGTGCATGGTACATGAGTATATTCCCCTTTATGGCGGAGGCTCCACACACAGTCGATGTCCTGTATCTCTTTCCAGAAGGTAGAAGTAAAACAAAGACAAAAATGACATAAAAGACTCGACAAGATGAAATCAGTGTAAAACACAGACATTGCAAACACACCTGGATTCTCTGATGTTGTTTTTTTTCATTTTATTTATTTAAATGTTGTGAAAGTCAATATCACTTTCTTGACCCGTGTCCCGTTGTTTTGACCCTTCCTCTTTGCTGACCCTCCTCAGGTCCTCCTTCTGTCCCCTCTGTGTGAACACCCAGACCTGCTGTGTCCCTCAGACTCTGTGGGTGAGGAGACGGTCCTGGAGCTCATGTCCGTGTTTGCCCAGTGTCCTCCCAAGTGCGTCCATTTTCGCTGTCACCTCCTCCTGGCCGTCACCTCCGTGCTGGTCTGCACTAACTGTGTAAACCAGCGTTCCTGTGCGTGTCAGGACTTCCTGGACCTGCTCCTTCAGCTCGTCCAGGACACCACTGACCTCCACGCTGACAGCGCTGTCCGCTCTGTTCGGGCCACGGCCTGTGACTGCCTCAGGGAGCTGGAGGCCTGTTGTCCTGGCCTTCTGTCCCAGCGTCTGGAGCTTCTGAGTGGGCTTCGCCAACGTGAGACCTCCAGGCTTCACCAGGCGTACACAGGACTCCACACACTGGTCCTCAGAAACGCTGTGTATCAGCTGACGCAGGACCCAGGAGCTGGTGCAAAGCAGCTTAAAGCTGTTTTGGATGGAAACGCATCCATGGCATGTGAAGCGGACCAGGATTCAAGTCAGCTGAAGGACCAGGACTCGGGTGCACTGTGGTCTCTGGTCCTGGGTCCCATGGGCTCAGTGCCGACCTTGCAGACGGGACCGGACTGTAAAGAGCTGCGTTCAGTGCTGTCGTTGCTGCTGGAGGAGTCGTACCTGCTCACCCCGCTGTGTCAGTCCACTCTGCTCCACAGACTCATAGAGGTGGTTGCCATGGTACCAGGACTTTCTCCTGCCATATTCAGAGCTCAGCTGCTGCGACTCCTTGGGACTACTGAGGTTTGTATGAAATGATGAAAGATGAAATGTGCTTTTCAATCATACTTTTATGTGTGTGTTCTGTAGTTCAGGGGTGTCAGTCTCATTTTAGTTCAGTTCATACCGTCCAACCTGAGCTCAGCTGGACCTACCAGTAAAATAATAATAAATACAATTAAATTCTGAAAATGTTTACATTTGCAAACTTTCCATTTACAAAAAAATGTTTAACCTGAAAAAACAAAATTTCTTAAGAAAAATAATTAGTTCATAAGATAATCAAGATCTTGAGGCTTTTAAAAATGTTATATTTTAATTGATCAAGTAAATAACAAAATAAACTAAGATAATCATTTGATGGTAGATGAAACTATAAGCTTCTTGCATAACAACTGCTTAGGATAAAAAAAAATGTGTGACACTGTTTTTCAATCAAGTTTTTTTTAATATACAGTGCCAAATCATAACACAAGTTATCTCATGACAGTTTACATATAGAGCTGGAATAAACCAGACTCTCAGCCAATTTACAGAAACCAATAGAATTTTTGTGATTTGGATGTGAACTGTGTGTGTGTGTGTGTGTGTGTTTTTCCAGGTTTGTCTTCTTCACACCACTCTGCTGATGAAGAGTGCGTTCACTGACAGTCTGTTCAGTGCAGAGGATGAGGCGTTCATGCTCAAACGCCTGGTCGTCCTTTCCCAGCATCCCCTGCTGACCACACCCGAGAAGCTTTTCTACATGGACTGCATCCTTCACTTCCCTGAGAACCGACCAATCAGCTGCGGAGACGGCGACGAAGGCCTCCCCGTGCTGCTGACGCCCCGGTTGGCGGTGGCGTTGGTGCCGACGGTGTTCAACGACAGCGCCTCCATGCTGGCCCGACTCAACCTGCTGTCCCTGGTGTACCTGGAGAACGGGGAGGAGGCAGAGGGGGAGGAGGGGAGGGGCGTGGCCTACCTGTACGAACACCTGGTCTCTCTGATCCGCATCGTGGAGAACGGAGGCGGCCGAGACGTCGTGGCCACTTTCTTTCGAGCCGCCTTCCTGTTTCTGTTCTACTTCTGCCACATGCAGCGTTACTCCGACCAGCTGACGGAGCTGCTGTGTGACCTGTACCTCCGCCACACCCACCTCGCCCCCCACCTCATCAACCTAGCCGACCAGACCCAGGACAGGCTCTCAGCGTCCACCTGGACTCTGGGACTCCTCAAAGCCTTGCAGAGAGGGATCACTGAGGGTCCCCTGGCTAAGCTGACCCTGCGTGACCTTAGCTGGCACCTGAAGATGCTGGGGCGGGTGGCGGAGGAGGGTGACGTCCCCCAGCAGACCACCCTCCACTTCCTGTCCAGCATTGTCACTCAGTCTTCCTCGTCGCTGTGTGTCAGTGGTGACTGGCGTTTGGGGAACAACGTCCTGGCAGTCTGCCGCCGCCTGCTCGTCCACCCGAGCCTGGACTCGCTGCTGATCCCTCTGGCCGACGTCCTGCAGCACCTCGCCTGCCGTTACGGAGACTCGGACATCCAGGACCACGCCCGCCTCTACTACACCCTCCTCACTACTCTGTCCAGGGAGAAGCTGGCGGGGATGTTGGCGCAAGGTGTGACTCTGGAAGGACGGGAGGTCAAGAAGCGAACGCTGTCCAGCATTGTGGCTGAGAGCGAGGGGCTGGCGAGCGTCCTGACCGTCCATCACACAGACAAACACATATTTAATCTGGTGGAGACGAGCAGGACGCAGGACGCTGATGTGGGAGGAGGTGATGACGGTCCGGATCAACCCACCACGGTGCTGGAGGCCTACAGAGGTCAGTTTGACCATCCGGACTTCGACTCTGAGATCGTCTTATACTACCGGCTGGTTCACACTGAGGATCCGGACGCTCGCTTCGACCAGCTCTTCAGCCTCCACCTGCACTTCAGCCTGACTGACGACCATTACGAGGAGCTGAGCGACCTGACGGCGCCCTGCCTCTTCAGAGCGCGTCCGTCTCCTGTGGTGAAGCTCAGACTAAAGCCTCGGCAGCCCTACCCCACCACGCTCCACGTCAGCGCCGTCTTCACCACGCAGGACGGACTCTCCTGGCACACGGTCCTCCCTGACGTCCACATCGCCTTCCAGCAGACCTTCATGTCTCCGCCCGCACCGGCCGCCTGGGGACAGCGCACCAAACTGAAGGTCTTTGAAGGATTATGGGACGAAATCAGCTCCGACTGTGAAGAGGATGGAGCAGAGAGCGCTACCAGTCTGTTCTGCTGCCGTTTGGAGACGGACGCCCTCACCGATTTGGTGCAGAAACACTTCCTTCCTTACCTCGTTTCACATCCCGGTGATAAAGACGAACTCAAAGTATTGATCTTCCTCCCACCACGTTCTCACATACTGCTGAAGATCAGGCCTGAGGAGGAGGCCGTGCACTTCAACATCGCAACAGACAACTGGCAGCTTCTGCCGCACATCAGCTCATTTCTGTTGACGGTCACATGACAGGAAGTCACAGACAGGATGCAGCCCAATGACAGGTATTTAATGAGATGTTTAACAGAACCATCACATTTGTGTCACTTTAATACAACTTTAATTCAACTAGAAATGTAATAATTGAAGTTGGATAATTGCAAATCAAGTTGCTGAATTTAATGTGTTGCTGCACTTTTTTTGACAAAATATTGAATAAAATGTTACTGTTTGTAAATGAAAGGCAAATTATGAATAAAATCACAAGCTGCGCATTGATTTCATTCATACATGTGTGTTTGTTAGACCATCTGAAAACAGAAAATGGATCTGAGAAAATGAGAAAAATAGGTTTTGAGCAAAAATACCAAATTTAACCTAATTTTCTCCTTATCATTAGTCAATATTACACTAACGGAGCATTTCACAGCGTTACTAGTTGTAGTAATTAGTAATTACTGATGTTTGTTGACTCGGGGCAACAGGAAACAAACTGGAAATCTGGAGTAAAAAAACAGCTGCATCATAAAACCGTCTTGACAATTTCTTAGTGAGTTTGTGGCTGTTTCCTGTATGTAATGTGTACTGTAATGTAAAGACAAATATAATGTAATCTGTTAAATATGCACACAGTCCATCCACAGTGGGAAACACTGGAGGTAAACACAACTTCAGTTTGTTTCCATGAAAACACCACAGTTCCACTACTATAAATCTGAGTGATAAAGACTTCTGGAGGCAAATAGTTCAGATGGATTTGACCCGACTGTCCATGAACAGGCTGCACAAAGACCCTGGTGTGAGGGTTCCACTCTGACCGTGTGGCGCACAGTGGAACTCTGTGTGAGGTACGTAAACCTGTGGCGTTAAGTGCTCTGCGACGCTTTGATCAAAACGACTCCAGTTAAAATGGACGTTTTTCTAAAACCGGTTCAGTCCGGGTCCAGGGGTCCGTCATTCATTCAGGCCTTTGAAGTTGGGTTCTGAGTACGGCGGTAAGGCGGTCTGCCGGCTCAGGAGTTTGTCCATGATGGCGATTTCCGCGTCCCTCTTCTGGACATCCTCCACGGGCGTCCACGACATGTCATGCTGGAGTTTGAAGGCACCGATGAAGGCGTGAGGGCAGCTGGGACCCCATTCCTGAAAAAGAATGGGATGTTTAAGCAGAAGTCAACAGAGAATTACATGTCTGGTATAAATCAGTCTGCGATCACAACTGGAAAAAGATCAGAAGTAAACATTCTACAGTTAGGCAGTTGGAATTGTGTTGTGTTACTATTATATTTGCACAGAGCAACTGTAACACAACATTTTCCCCCGGGGTTAATAAAGTATTCTGATCCTCTGACTCCCAGAGCAGGAGGAAACCTGTTTGGGCTTTCGCAACACTGACTGTAGCTCAGAGGTACGGTGGCCCTGAGGGTCAAACAACATATGAGACCGCACAAATAGGTCATGTTTCCTGAAGCATTTGTTAAACTTTGTTTCTTTAAATGTTTTTTAAATTTTTGCTGCATTTCATTCACTGTTGGTATTTTCTAAAAATCTTTTCTCCGTCAGTGTCACTAATCGTGCTAATCTAATCACACTAATCTTCTACCAGTCAAATCCAACCTGAACTGGTTGTATTTCACTGCTGGTTCTCTATCATGTCGTCACACAGTTACATGAACTTTGAACACCAATCACACATTGCTCCATGTGTTACACACACACACACACACACACACACAGTCAGCTGTCAGTCAGACCTACACGTGTGTTGTGTTCACAGGAGAATGTTATGAAACTGACGGAATTTTGTAACTGCTGATGTCACAGTGACATAACATCAGAGTCTGATGTTATTGACATAATATCAATACGGCGTAGAAGACGAACCTGAGGAGAGATGATGGAGAAGTATTTCTGTCCAGACGGCCGTTCGTAGAGGTAGTACATGTTCCCTGGTTTCTTCACGATGTTACAGGCAGCATGATGCAGATCAGCGTCTCTTTTAGCCTCTTCCAAAACCTTTCAGGGCAGAAGACAAAGCCTGAGCTGGGCGTCCTCTGGTTCCATAGGAGGCGGTTTCACTGATGCTCTTACCTTTCTCGCCTGTTCCTGTAGGTACCGGATCTGATCGGCGATGACTGTCAGCTTGTTGCAGGCGTTAGCTTTGATAAAATCATCTCCCTGAGAAAATTAACACATTATAAATAGAATATCAGTGTAGAGTGGTGAGTATGGCTGTGAGCTGCTTTTCCTTTGACTGTTTCAGGTCCACACCTTCTGTACTTGTGCTGCCAGAGCCACCAGGTCCATGGGGTCTCCCACTCTGGTGGTGTGATAGGAGCTGACCAGTTCCACACCACTGGGGGCGCTGCTGCTCTCAACCAGAGTCACTGCAGACACACACACAAGACCACAAGGATTACAAACACGAAATGCAACTTTCTCCATCACGAATACGAATTCTCTACTGTCAAAAATACGTCACCACTTCACAGGTATTATTTATGGAGCAGAGGACATATCGACTGCGCATGCGTTCAGGTTCCCTTTCCGCGGCAGGATCACTGTACAATATGGCACATGAAGTCAAAGAACGAAATCCGGTCAAATCAAACCAGTTGTACGTTGTTCTGACCACGGAGAAGGAACCTGTACGCATGCGCAGTCCGTGGAGTCCATGTATCTGCTCCATAAATAATGCCTGTGAAGTGGTGACGTATTTTTGACAGTATTCGTATTCGTGATGGAGAAAGCGCAATCAAAGTTGCGTTTCGTGTTTGTAATTCTTGTTGTCAAAACTCAATCATTCGTATTCTAACGGATAAAATACACACAGTACATTTTATGTGTGACTGAATTCATTCAAGAGTTTACAAATATTCATTTTTTGCACAACTATAGATAAATATGCAAGCATTTCTATTTTATGCACATGAATACTTTGACAGCACCCTTACCCCATATTTTTGCCCCTTCCTGAAATTCACGTATCCACAAATGTGTTGATTTGGTAAATTTGTGATACAGACTGAGGAATGAAGTGTTCTTTATGTTAACTTAAGATTTATACGCCCTCTTAAACAAAATAAACTCTTTAAAACCCTCTTGAATTTGTTTCAACATATGATCTTATATGACACATTATTGTAGATTAAACTTCCAACGGTTTATAAAGTAGTTAAACGAGTTGAACCTTCAACATGTACAGGAATAAAATGGAGCACGTACACAAACGCAGCAGTAAAATGAATACAAAATTTCATCAATCATTTTGCTGATGATACTTTCTTAATGTTGACGACTTTTACTGAAGGTTTTGAACGCTGTGGTTTTATTTGCACTGGAGCATTTTCACAGTATGGTTTCAGTACTTTCACCTGTTCTTGGAATAGTAAGTGGTGTGATGCAATAAACATCTGAAAATATTCCGTACACAGTAGAGTGCACAGTATTTACCCACGTAGCAATACAACTCCTAAACTGACTGGTACAGATTAAACGAACTTTTTAAATACTTAACAAAGACAATTATACATTTACTTTTCTATTGCTGCTCATCTTTTGTGTTTTGGAAGGGAAAGTTGATTATTAATAAGACCATATTTTCTACAGCAATGAATCGGAAAGAACATAATTACTATATTTTCATTTCATTTGCCAATGGTTCTACCGCTTCTAAGTGGAATTCAATGTATTTCTGTAACTACTTGGTCCCTAAGCAAAACTGGGAAAGTGAATTTTAAGGAATAATTCACTGCACCTTATATTTATTTTTATCTTAAAATATCAGATATGCTATGATTTCGAATATTTTTCATTTATGATCTCAATTTGTATCGTTGACAAATGATAAGTATGTGGTGTGACCGTATGAAAGTGTTTAGTTGTTTGGTAGATATTATAATTATAATTCATTCTCCTCCTGTTTTACAAACCACAGCAGGTGCTTTAATTCACAGCAGCTCTGTCAAGTTACATGAACATAGAATCTACAGATACTGACTTAATGTCATTTCTACCGCTGTGTCAGAATAGTCAACTTTACTCTGGACTGGTCGAAGTTGTAAACAACCGACAATCAAACAAATGCACTCTGTAAATGTCATTACTAAGCGAAGTGAAAACATTAATTTGCTTGTAAACTGTGACAGCTTCGCCATGAGCTTCATATGTATTTTTCTTTTACTTTACCTGGAGTTTTGGAGGGTTGGTCGAGAAGACTCACAGTCCGGTCCATTTTCTTTGATTTCAACTTCAACTAATTCCCAGTGAATGATTTTTCTAAATATATCTGCTCCGCCAACCTGCCGGTTTTGTAACAGCTAACGTTGCACCATATTTACCAGCGGGTCCACGGGGTCCTTAATCTCCGCCCACTTTTGCCCACAAAGGCAGTTTAATTTTTGCCTGTATAAAATACGCTGATTTAAATAGCACTATCGGCGGACATTTAAGATTTACAAGTTCACTTTTTCAGGTTATACAGGTTCATCTGATTGTACAAAATATATAGTTTTTGTACGGTATATATATTTTTTTATTTTCACTATCACTGATGTTTCTAGTTGGGCAGTGCCGCTAAACTGCCGAATATTTACAAGGGTGAGCTCTGTTACTAAACAAGATTACATATCGCCTACCCCTACCCCAACCCCTAACCCTATACTCTAACCCTAACCCTACCTCCATCCCCAACCCTACCACTAACCCTAACCCTAACCCTACCCCAATCCCTACCCC
>JAPQRQ010000019.1:35943536-35957586 GCA_037367365.1 Apogon talboti | reverse complement strand
CTGGAGCAGGACTGTAGGACCGAGGAGGACTGAGGACAACATATGTCTGTCTGCCCTTGTTTCTTCTTCTTTTTTCTGTCTTTCCTTCTCTCTCCCTTATGTGTGTCTGGGATCGGCTGTCTCTGGCCCACTTGCGGTGGGCCGGTGAAGTTGCTTTATCTTGTTTGTATGCAACTGTATTGTTGTCTTGTGAAAAATCAAAAATAAAATATTATAAAAAACCAAAAAACTTTGGTCTGAGCCTATTTTGTCCTCCTGCTTACATTGTTCTGTGTCATATTCACTGCTTCGTTTTCCATCTCTTAAAATATCTGCCTGTATCTGCAGTGTGGAAAAACACAATAATATGTTTTAACCTAAAAAAAATTCTGTAAAGATTGTGATTTCTGAGGCATGACATCTGTGACGATTTGTATCATTACTATACGTATATTGGTACATTACATGAACTTAGAAGCTTTGTTGTCAAAAAATAATATAGAATTAGAACATCTTTAAACTGAAATCTGTGTTTTAACTGATTGTGGAGTTTGATGAAGTGAATTTTTATTTGGTTTTGGAGAGTTACACAGTAAGGAATGGTAATGGTATGTGAATGGTATGACTGCTGCTTTCCTGTATCTGTACAAGACCCAGTAAAATCTGTTCCCTTCTTTGGATAGTTGTTTGGATTCTTGTTTTCCATGTAGGCTCTTTGGGTCTGTGAAGAACAGGTTTATCTATGTGACACAGCAGAGGAAGGCCAGGTGGTTGGTAGATAGAAAATAAGGCCAGTGGCTACAACAGCTTGATTGCCCCATGATTCGGGAAAAGCTTGACTACTGTATTATAGGCCAACGAGTAGGAGGGGAAGTGATAAAGAAAGCACATTGAATGCTGAGTGTGATGGCAACAAAACACTTTTTCCTCCGAATGCTTCCATGAATTATAGACTTCTGTCATTAGGTCATGGCTCATTGTTCCCTTTTTCCTTTTTGTCTGTCCGTTGAAGGACTGGTCTGAAAGAGAAAGGAGAACATGTCTAGCCTCTGTTCTCCTGGTTATTTGCTTACACACTTATTTCTGTGTTGATGCAATTTTATATTCAGTTCTGATCTTATTTTTAACATTCAAGAAAAAAACCCATTAAAATAGAGTTTAAATATAATCATGTCAATTGATAATGAAAGATAGTTAGTTTTAGCTCCAGCCACACAGTTGTACATCATTACATCTGCGTATAGAAAAAAAAACACATTTAAATTCTGCATATTAATTAGAATGTAGGTTGAAACCAACTGATGAATACGTATGTGAGAGAGCTTCGAGCAGAATCCAATAATTCATAAATTAAAAATGAAGACTGCTGTAGAGAAGCACCTTTATTAAAGCTCTGCTTGATCATAGGTCTTGATCTGCCTTTGGTTAAACAGCATTTCATTATTTTAATTACCTGTGTTATGGTCTGTTTTCAACTTTTTTCATTTTTTATTTTTTAGATTAGCCGCCGTCTGTTTTTTCCTCTCGCCTGACAGAACATCCAGTATTGCTTATTAATACAATAGCCGACTAATAGAGACAACAATGTGGTTTTAGGCTGGCTCAGACGGTCTATAAATATCTCTTGAGATCATGCTGACTCCAGGAGGCCCTCAACAGGGTTCTGTGTATTCCACTAAGATTACTGATTTCTTCTGTTGGTCTCCTATCTTCAAAACAGGAAAAAAAACCTTTCTGTGTTCCTGTCAAGCGTTCTAGTGGGAGTAATGGGTTGTACAACTATTAAAATCACATTATCCTTAAGGTGTAGGCCTGACACAGCGAGTATATAATTGAATTATTGCAATTATTTGAGCATTGAATTTGGTATATTTGTGGTAACCATCCTTTTTACCTGAAAAAGACAATAATACACTGTGTTTGTTTCTGTTTGCCTATGGTACATATTGTATATAAGAAAATATTCTTAATGTTTTGCCTTATGAAATGAAGGTTAAAAGAAAAACTAAATAAATACCAAGGCCATGTGATTGATTTTGACATGCGTAACCTCTGCAGGTGCCTGGCATTCTGATGATCTATTTGGTGTATTACAGCAGTGTTTCTCAACCTTTTTTGATCAGAGGCCCACTATCGGCATCATACAGGTCATGACAATTTTGTCAAGCTGTACTGTGTCCTGTTAAAACATGCCACTGGGGAAAACTGACTGAGAGTGAATGGGGTGGACATTCAGCAACAACAGGAGTCACTGGGCCTAAATGCCACAATGGGCATGTGAAGCATCTCATGTAAAAGCGGGTACTTAAAGTACATAGATGATGACGTTGTGCCCTCTAAGTGTGTGGCGACATTTTGGAATGCGATTTAAAGTAGTGTGAAACTTTCCACAGGTGCACCATAACAAACATTAGCCATTATTGCTCTTCCTATGGGATAATATTTGACCATTTGTTAACATATCTTTCACCTAGTTAACTTTCATCTAAGAGTGACATGCTCTGCTGCGTTTTGTTCGTGTCGTCAGTCATTTGTTCCTTTGTTTGACCTCTCCAGGGTTCCAGGTTGGTGTGGTGAGAGAGCAAGCTAACTGCAGGTGGAAGACCGCCTGGGGCATTGTGTACCTGGCCTTCAAGGTAGGACTCTAACAAACCAGAAACTTTGGTTTACTTTAGTCAGCATAAAGACCAGATTACATTTCTGAAGGATTCAGTCACATGCATTGTTTTAATGCAAAGGGTGGCAGTCAGGGTGCACAATGTAAACATTATTGTTGAGAGTGAAATGTCAAAACTAGCCTGAAACTATGGTAATGTGAACTTGTAATGTATTGCAAAGTGTTTTTATATATTTAATGTGTTGTTTGTAGGGCTAGGAAAAAGAAGCAATAAAGCAAAGATCAATAATAAAATATAAATGACTTGCCCTTATGCATTGAATTGTGGGTTAAGTTGTGATGTTATAAATTTTGTTGTGATGCCATTTTGAGATTGTTTAACTTGTGGTTGTGGGATTTCCTGACCCAAGAAATCTGATATTATATGAGTAAAACCTATGTTTTCACTCATTAACCATTTTTCACCTTTGTTTTTGGTAGACTTACAGTATACGCATGAATAGGAGATTTAGGGGTCTTGGCAAGAAAATTTGACTTTTTTTCACCAGAAAAATATGTCATATGATTTTGGCTTATTATCCAAAAAATAGGAAAAGTCTACCAGTACTATAGTAATGGAAAATCACCAAAGGATTAAACAGTAATCGCAACCATTAGACATGAGACCTGGAAAAGTCAAATTTTAATCATGTGCTCTCCAGTTTGATTTTAAATTAACTTGTGTTGGGCGGGGTCTGCGGTGGCGTCAGTGCACTGCTGAAGCCTTGTATTTGGGGGGGTGGGGGGGGGCTCACAGCCTTAGGCACATTCATTCTGCCAGTTGACATATAAAATACATGAAACTCAAACATTTTTGTGGGACTTAATTGCATGAGTCTAACTTCATGGTACTACTTCTACTACTTAAGTTATCTGTAGCCTCAGGGAATGTATAACATGCTGGTATTTGAGCCATGAACAGGGTTGTGCCTATGGCCATGTCTGGGCCGTCAGCTGCCAGGCTTTATCTCATGCTCTGTTTAGAGACTGCAATTACAAAGTGTTTAGGTTTCCTGAGGTTCGAGCCCCATGCCAACTCAACAGACGATACTGACAACAGACTCTATCATTTTAAAGACCACACGCCTCATACTTCAAAATCTTTTTTTCTGGCACCTTCTCCACATGTCTGTTATCTGGGTCTCCATAGCAAAAGTGCAGTCTCATGAAAGACTGTATTCATCACACCCCTCAGTATTTCCAGTCACAGCAGTGACTTGGGTGGGAGTGTTCTTGTTCACCCACTGCCAAGCGCCGGCCAAGGAGCGGCTATTGTAAAATACAAGGAAAGGGCTTGGTCCTTAGAAAAATATGTCACTGTATGCCAGAGAAAAATGTCCGTCCTGGTGCAGCTGGCAGATATGATCGGGATCATGGTGGTTCTACTGGGCACGGTGACTTGATCGCAGGGCCAGCAAGTTTGAGCAGAATGGGTCAGTGCTGAAGCTTTCTCTGTTGTTGAGTCACTTTTACACCAAAGCATTCCACAGGACAGGGACATGTCAGAACGTTGAATTTTTTCCCCACATATGTGTAGGATTAACTTAAGTGGCATAGAGTTGATAGTGGACATAAGGGCTATAGTTGTAAATAATGGTTGGTCTGCATGGCACAGGTGCTAAGTTTACATCGTGTCTAAATTACTGCAGTACACCCCCCCCCCCCCCAAAATAAATAAATAAAAATGGAGACTTTTGGAAATGCAGGTAATTCTGCTTCAGTTTGTAAACTCTGTTTATGTAGCAATGTCTAGGGACTGGTACCAAACCCCAGTACCAAATGGGTCCTGGGGCCAAATTATTAAAGGCCAGAGTATCAATAAGGTCAGATGTTAGCGGTTTTCCTGACAGTACTGGAGAAAGAAAAATAGAAGAAGGGAAAAATACAAAAATTGTTTAGCTAAACGTTTATCTGTGATGCATTTTTGTGATTTTCAGTCCAGATGAGAAACCTGGGATCAGGTCTGTGAGGGGTTGGACTGCACAGCTCCAACACAGACATCCCAGAGATAGTGGCCAGTGTTCACAGAACTACATGGGAAAGTGGATATTTGAGAAGAAACATGAGTGATGTGTCACAAAATCTAGTAATAGTTTGTCAAGTACAAGTGGAAAATTACACAAATGATTAGAAAACTATTTTCTTCTGCAATAAATATGTATATATGATATTTGTTTCACACGACTAAAAATAATCTGAAACTATCATGGGGGGTCAGTATCACTATAAGGTGCCTTTGGTGTTTGTCACTATGAACACATTACAAAATAAAGAAATTCTGTTTTTTTATGAATGGGCAAACACTTACAAATATCAGTACAACTTTAAACCTCTTGAAGTGTCATTTTATTATTTTATACAATTTTCTTTCAATTTTCCATAGTAGCATTTAATTATGTGACTAGTGCTCACATTCCCAGCTTGTGAGCTGTAATTGAAGCAGTTGATAATTGTCATTCTCTGCAGCCTCTGGTCATGTGATGTGTGATTCATGTTGAAATGTTTGGAGATGATTTCTGAACTGTTGCCAAAATACTGTTGTGGACAGATTTATTACAGAATGTAGATATAGTCTAAAGTCATTACATACATTTCTAAATGCTTCCAAGCTGTTTAAAGAGGCAGCAAACTTTGTAAATGTAAACTTTTGGTCCGCTGAGAATGTGTTAAAATAAATAAAAGTTGAAATTAAAAATTCACTACTATTCTGATATTTCACACTGTCAAAATAAAGCAGCTGGGTTAACTGAACAAACAGGAAATGCATATTGAAATTAAATGTCTAGAATTGTCAAAAAATGTAGTTTATAATTGAGTACATTTAACATTTAGCATGACCTCAACTATCTGTGTATTTGACTGTCTGTCTCATTATTAGCACCTTAACCTGGGATTCCTTTGGTGGGACGAGGTGCTGTGGTAGCAGTGGCGTCATGGGACTTGGTGGAGCCCTCAAGACAGTTTTATCACATTATTGTTTAAATAATTATAACAGTGGTTTTTCTAAGTTAAAAACGTTGTAACTAAGGCTTAAGCTCAGGGTTAGGGGGTTTTAGGTTTTCTGTAAGAAATGTTCCATTAAAAATTTTTGGCTGTCACTACTATATTATCTAGGTGCAAGAAGTTTTAAAAGCTAGAGCAAATAAGTAACTACTGCCAGAAAGCTTCAAACGGGTAAACTAGGGAGCAACTATAACCATTACACCTGAGAAAATTTGTTTGAGTAAGTTATATGAGTTTTACGGTCATTGGGCTTAAAGGGAGGCTGCATTAGAATGGAAGTGACCACAACAGTAGAGCTGAGACTGTCAAAGTATGCAGTTAGAACCCAGGCATGCACAGACATGTTTGGCTGAACCTCCCTCTTTCTGTATCAGTGCATATACTCAACATGAAGTGAAGACAGAGGATGGGCCTCCCAGAGAGGGAGAAGGGGGCCACATCTGATGACTGTGGGTGTGTCGACAGTCTGACGGGTTCATCTCAGGTGTTGTGAGGTCAAACAGCTGTGTGGGAAGTGCGTGACATACTTATGCCCCTTATTCCCATAAACTACTGACCTATGGTTTATTTTCCTGTACTTTGTCTCTGTAGGTTTATCTCATATTTTTATAATTCTTATCTTTCAAGAGTCAGAGTTCAGTGTAGGTGAACAAAACCTCAACCTGAGTCAAGAAAAATACTTTGATTCCTTCATACCCTTCTTTTTCTTATGAAGCCCACATGTTTTGAACTGTTTGTGAGAGTATGCCTAAGCATTTGGGTTTTTTTTGTATAGTATACAACTCACTGTCTTGAAAATAAGCTAAATGGACACAGTCTTAAATTATCTTAAGCTCAAGGCCTGTGACGGCGATTATATAATTGTTATACATAGTTCTTTGAAATGAGCACATTGACTATAGTCTATCTATCTATATTCAGAGGACAGATAATTAGGAGAAAATAACATTTACAGTCACACATTGCTGTAACAGGAAATGACTTGCGTAACCTAACCCTAATGAAATTATTAGTGGGCACAACATTCTTATCCCTCTATCCTGTTTAGGTTACTATACCCAAAGTCAAAGCCTTTGTGTAGTTTATGAATCTAGATTTCCCTTTTTTAGCTACTTCACATTCATATATAACTGAATGCAAAAAGTCTTTCACAGCATATAAGAACTACACAGCAGTTCTTCTACTCTGCCTTTGCATTGTATTCCTAGAAAGAGTCTTGTGATTTTGCCTGGTGTTTGACCTTCCCATTTGGAGTTATTGTCATCCAGCTCCAACTCCAACTATTTGTTTGTTGTGTTTGCAGTGACTCAGGAGGGGGCTTGGCAAACTGATCTGCAGCATGGAGAAGGAAGATGTAAAAATCCTCAACAAAGGGGAAGAAGAAGAGCTGGTATGCCTCATTTTGTGTTTTTCAGTGCAGTAGTGGGAGTCTTTGAGTTCAGGCTTCTGAGACTGCTGCCCCTTTTCTTTACCCACTCTTCAGGAGCTGCAAGGGTACCGTTTGTGCCGTTGGCGGCTGGCCCTTGTGGGCCTTGGGGTGCTGTGTACAGGGGGCTTCCTCCTCCTGCTGCTCTACTGGATGCCACAGTGGTGCGTCAGATCCACCTGCACCCGGACCACAGCTCGTGATGCTGAAGTGGTGTTGCTGCGATCCACGGTGGGTAGCTCTGTGTAACTCTGCAGGCAAGTGGTTTGGGGATGCATTACTGTGTGTATTCACTAGTATTTCTTTGTATTTTACATAAATAGATTTTCTATAACCTATTGCAGAGTTGCTGAGTGAAGTTAGACAGTTCACAGGTGGACAAGAACAGGTGTGACGATGGACATCTGCGCCAAAGAAAAAACTTGTTTTCTGCTATACTTTTTAAAAAATCGTTTGATGTTCTCCAGTTCAGATTGAAGTATTTATTACTTGCAGCTTAAGAGATACCCACTTTTTAATGAAGCCAAAAATGAGTCATTTAAATAAATTAATGTATTTTTCAGTGTCAAAATCTTTAAGTGGGAGGTCTGTAGACGATAATTGCATATGAATCTATGATTGCTATCTTGTCCGTTAAAAATCCGCTATTGGCCGACCTGTAACTGAAGACTGGGATGACTAGGATCAGGGACGAATTGAAATCTGCCCCAGACCACATTGGAAGGTGATCTGAACTGAATCCCTTTTGGCCATATTCTTTTAGCAGTGTGAGTGTGAATGTGTCCTGGGCCATATGGACGGGCTGCCTGCTCAGGTGGCAAGACCAAGCACAGGATAAGTACAGTTTGTTTTTAGATTTACAACAATATCTGAACATTTCAGAAGACCTTGAACATGTCAAGGAGAACAGACAGTTAGTATGGTGGGTCTGCTATAGTTTCCAGATCTTCAGGTTGAATTTCCAGCAGATTGCAGCAGAAGTTCATTCCTACCTCCTATGTTGTGTTTGCAAATGGAAATGAAGCATGTGTTTATTTCAAGGAGTTAGGACATCCACTCCAAAATGAAGCTGATGCAGAAGTGTCTTCAGTTTGTTATACCACTGACAGCCACTGAGGTCGACTCACAAAAGTCCTTTAAAAAGGATAAGTTGCTTTAGTTTCCCCACAGGGACAGTCTGTCTGTGTATTTTACCCATCCTAGTACACACACAGAACCCAGCATTAGTACATAGTACATATCGGGAGCAGTGAAAACTGGAGGACCCGGAGGACGGCTCCAGCCCAACTGAGAACTGAACCCGGAACCATCTACCTGTGAGGTGGAAGTGCAAACCACGCTAGTTTGTATTAAGTAGGGGTCGACCGACTATTGGCCTGTTCGATTATTGGCTTCGATATTCGTCATTTTGACCATTATCATTATGGGCTTTTTAAAGTGTCCGACAGCAGATATGAAGGATCAAACTTAAAAAGGGGTTATTTTGGCTCTGATGCAGCCGGCTGTCTCAGGTCCAGTCTGCCCTGACTTCTCTGTGCCGTGAGCTTTGTCCCTCCCATAGCACGTGCCAATCAACAGTGGAAGCTCTGCTTTCACCGTGTGTGTGAGTGTGTGTGTGTGAGTGTGTGTGTGTGAGTGTGTGTGCGCATGGTGGACAGTGTCCACAGATCAATAAGCTCTCCTATTGACGCTGTCATTTTTTAGGTCTTATAAGTCAGTACCAGTCATTATCAGCTGAGTCGCCTCGTTCTAAATGACAGGGCCCCTGCTTTCACATGACCTTCAAATAGAATATTGAACAGAATCCAACTACAGACTTGATAAATGAAGCATAGAGGTGTAATGCATAGATCTGCATGAGACCCACATTGAACTCCCTCTCTCCTTATCAAACCTTTATTGTAGATGGATGAACTTAGGTGTACAAGTGCTGTATGAGAATATTTCAATCAATGATCTGCTGCTGAACCTGGGAGTTCCCAGACTTAGTTTTGTTAAATGAAAAATAAATATGTTGAACAGTATTTAAACAAAGTTATATGAATCACATTTTTGACACCAAGAGTTTCATTTTTACAGCAAACAAATATCGGCTCCAAATATCAGTTATCGGCCTTCATGATTACTAATACTCAGTATCAACCCTGAAAAAACCATATCGGTCCACCTCTAGTATTAAGTCACTAACTGCGTTTCTTCAAAGTGAGTTAAGTGCAGTTTTGATTTGCATCATTAGGCAAAATTAATATTTTTGATTCATTATAAAAAAACTGACTACAGTGTGGCACTACTTGTACATACAAACACAGATAAGATTCAACCTGGTGTTTTTAAAAGTGTGAGTGAATACAACACATCTATTGTATCGTGATATTATTGTATTGTACAGTAAATACATTGAGACTGGCTGATTCCTACAGACTGTCATAGTGGCAGGAATGCACTAACAACTTGCCCTATGTCCAGCAGTGTGTCCATAACATTTGTGTGTGTGTGTGTGCGTGCGTGCGTGCGTGCGCATTCTTTTCTCTCTGTGTTGGTCCCATGCTTTTGCACGTGTTTTGCATTCATCCTGGACCATCTGCATTTGGATTCTGATATGTGCCTCATAGTGGGTGTAAATTCATTTTTAAATGTCCTTGAAACAGTTTGCTGTTGCTGTTATTAAAAAGGCTTCCACACAGGGGTGTGGGTACTGAGCCCTTATATTAAATGGGCCCTCGGGCCAAATAATTAAAGACTGGAGTACGTATAAGCTCAGATATTATCAGTTTTCATAACAGTACTGGAGAAAGAATATAGGCCTCCTATGTGTGACGGCAACATAAAAGCTGTTTGGCAAATTTTTCTCTGAAACTTCATTTCTGACGAAGACGTTTGTGTGTGATACAGTTTGGAGATTTTCAATCCAGATGAGAGTGGGCTCTGAGCGGTCAACACTGATGAGGTGGACATTGAGTTGGTGTGTTGGTATACGCCTGGACAAGATGGACTGGTCCCAGAACAGAGATGCTCTCAAATAAAAGAATGACGGAGCTGGCTGTTTCCCTAAGAGTTCTTTTATATCTCCCATAAGATGCTGTTAATGTTTTACCAGTCAGTGGTGGTGTGTGTGCTCCTCCATGCTACGGTTGGCTCAGGAGGCAGCATCACACAAAAGGACGCAAGATGGTAGACAAACTGATGTGGTTCAGTGTTTGGAGAAAAGCTGGACTCACTGGACCAAATGTTACAAAAGATCCTTCATTCCCACTGCATCAGACTGTTCAGTGGTCAGTGGAAGATAAACTAGAGACTGAAGATACAATGAATACCCTCTTAATAATTCACCAATGATGTTTTGACAAGACAGTGGTGTAACTGTCGCCTCATAGCAGGAAGGTCCTGGGTCTGATTGTGGCTGGTATGGGCCTTTCTCCTTTCTACTCTCCTTCTGTCTGTGGGTTCTGCACGGATACTCCGGCTTCCCACCATCCAAAGACGAGCACCTGATAAGGTCTTTTAATTTGGTTTGAAGGGAGCGTAATTGAGGTTAAGATCCGAAAAATCCCAGAGGTCTTTGGGGTAACTGAATGAGGATGTTGTGTGTGTTTGTTTAAGGATGAGTTCCGGCGCTGGTTCTTGGCCAAGGTACGATTGATGCTGGCCCCAGGGAGCAACCCCTTCCACAGCCTGGAGACCCAGACCACCTCCCCTTCCTCTCCCTCATGTCCCTTCTCAACCCCTGTCCCTCCCCCTTTGGCCAACGGACACACCTCCCACCCCTCCGATGGCAGCCCCGCTCAGGAGCTCATTAGAAGATTTGCTGACTACCAACCCACACAGGTATGCACAACGCTTACTTGAGAAGGGTACTGGAAAATATATAGAACAGAAGGGTGTTACATACTGCAAAAATCAGCACGGAATCTTATACATAGCTAAAGTTAACAAATATATGTTTTACAGTTTCAAAGAGATTGTTCAAGAAAGCAATAATGCTGATTGACTTTCAGCTTTGAAAACGTACCATAAAATTGCTCCTAATAACTTGTCGTCTGTCATCTCCTCTGATATTCTCCCCAGATTCGCTACTTTACCTTCCATAGCACAAAGTATTACTGGAACGATGAATTGCAGAACTTTGAAGTTTTGACGTAAGTATAGTTTTAGTATAGCGACTTTTTTTTGTTTGTTTGTTTGTTTATTTTGAAGACAACATTTAAAACAACAAAACTTAATATAAAAAGAAAAGAAAACCTATTTGAAAGGCAGCGGGATGAACTTTAAATACAGACAAAGCTAAACTGACTGTAGAATTGCTCTAAGAAATTATTAAATATGGCATCTATAATCGTATTATTTCATTATACAATTAATCATACAGTTACAATATAATTAACTACTATAAATATATAATTAATTACTATGAGAAAGATTCAGGAATTTCTTATAGCAATTCTATAGTCATAGTCAGTTTATCACTGCAAACAGTTGCATTGAGAGTTGTAGTAAAGATTAGATCTACAGTGTTGACACTAAGTTTATTTTCAAAGTGACTTTGTCCTGCATTGATCTTATTCCACCTACAGTGGCCTGGAGGATCTGCAGGTCAGCTGCTCCACCCTCCACTTGGAACACAGTGCAGGCCTGACTAGGAACCAGCAGGAGTACAGGTAGGATTTGTCCAGTACTCACACAACTGTTTTCACCAGACAAGACAAGGGGTTTTTCTAGTCAGTTTTTTTTCAATGACACAAAATGGTTGAGATCTTCCCATTTTCTCTGAGGAAACTTTATCAGTAAAGAGGAGGGACTTACATTAGGTATAATTTCTAACAAAAACCATCAATATAGTCCTTGAGTCTGTTCACAGACCTGGTCCACAGAGCATTCCCATTGAAACAAAGTGTTTTTGTTGGATTTCATCTGTTCTCAGGAAACTGTTCTTCGGAGTGAATGAAATTGCAGTGAAAGTGCCTTCTCTTTTCAAGCTGCTTATCAAAGAGGTAGGTTTTACTCATGTGAGTGGCAGCTTTTGATCATAATGACCACTGAACAGAGCAACAGCCTACCCGTCTACAGATCTCAGCTCTGTGCATCTCTTTTGCATCATGCACTGTGTTATTGTGTGGTTTCTGCTGTGACATGCTCCTGTCCCCTCCTGGTGATCCAGATCTGCCTTCATGAACAGGATGGGCATTGGGATTTAAAACATATCAGCCACTATCTCAGACTAGGTTACATGCATCCACCTTTACTCCACAGACCTCGTCTTCTGCTGCTTCTCTGTGCTGGTGCTTCCAAGCAGAAACACATGCATCACACCTGTTGGTAGTAGAATCCCTTGCCTTGGTCTGGTGTTTGTATTCAGCCGTCAGCCTCGGCCCTAATTTGAGCTGGTCTTGGAAGAGCAGCACAGGTCATTATTGAAATGAACTTGGTTTCAGAATTTTGAGTCTCCACTAAAAGTGGTCACTCCCTTAGGTGCTATTTCTGGACTGAGCCCTTGTGAATTTGTACTGCCTTAATCTAGCCCCCAGTTTTGACAAGGAGATACTGGGAAAAAAGGTTTCCTAAAAGCAAGAAAACCTGAAGCAGAAGGGCCTTCAAACACGTGTGTCAGGTGGGGATATTCCATTCCCACTTTTCCAGTACCAGTGCCAATGCCTAATCTGTTATGAATGTTCAATTCATAAGGCATTTGGACTGGAATTAAAACATTGTCAATCTTGCGTTTATGCATCGCTTTCTATTTTTTAAATCAAAATGTAACAAACAACTGCATATGTGTAAACTGATGTTTATTTTTAAAATAATTATGCACCAGCAGCTTGTCAAAAACAGCTCTTAGAGTCTGTGTTGGAGTTGGGGTATATAGCATAAATGATTGTATTTACTGCAGCTGGGCATGAGTCACAGCTTCATGCCAAACTAACAGGAACTGTCTTAACTGACTGACACTTGTGTGAAGCACTTATACAACTCCTCTCTTCTAGCTTCATAACTGTCATGTTTACATTTTTGGTAATGTTTGACATTCACTATGTCACAAACTGTAGTTTCAGAGAATGTTCTACTTATACTCCCTATTTTAAACCCTAAGGATATCTGCTGATTACTGTCTGCTTACATATGTTCAAAGTACGATCACTAGCAGACCAACAAGGTCAATTTGAGTTTTACAACACTTTTTATCAAATTCCCTCTGTCATTTACAGTTTCTCATTTATTTATTGTATCTATGCTTGTGTGTGTGCATGTGTGTGTGCGCGCATGTGTGCGCGCGTTCGTGTGTGTGTGTGTGTGTGCGCGCGTGCGTGCATGTGTGTGTCCTCACTGGCCATACCATTTGTGTATCCACTTGGTAACGGCATCAGTATATAATTTCATCATAAGTGTAGTGTGTAACAAACGTGAAGAGGCTGAACAGACGCTTGCCTTGCATTCACTGCAGAGGGAGAGTGTGCACATCAGATGGAGCCTGTGTGGTCACTCTTCACAATAGAAATACAAATGAACACATTAAGAGTGAGTCAGAACAGTGTGTAACTGATGGGTAACACTGTTAACGCTGACATGTATGCTTTCACATCTTTAAAGGATGTTCTTGTACTGATGAAGGTGTGTGTACAAAATGATAACCACCACCAAATCTAGCTAAGAGAAAGTAGACATCTATATGGTTAGCCTCATAGCAGAATTGCCTAGGTCCTATTTTTGGCCAAAGTGTGATAACGTGTCTGTCCTAACACTGGTTTCATTTGACGCAGATTTCACAGTCTGGCCAAAAATGTGACTTAGGCAGTTGTGCTGTGAGGCTAATGATAATGTGTTTGGTTTTATTTCATGCACACATAAGGAGCACTATTTATTTATAAAAAATATATAGATATATGGTATATCGAATATATATATATATATATATATATATATATATATATATACATACACACACACACACACACACACACACACACACATATACACCAGGAATTCTGTCTCTC
>JAPQRQ010000019.1:35886023-35899585 GCA_037367365.1 Apogon talboti | reverse complement strand
TATATATGAACCCGGTGTGTCCATCCACTGTCATTGATCCAACTCCATGGGTTTTACTGTCAATCAATGTTGTAGAAGATGACGGTGTTTCCATGGTAACTACGAAGTCATATCTGATGACCATGAAAAGATGAATAACTGTATTTTACATCACTTATTTACATGGGATTAGTGGATCAACGGGTTTTAAACAGTTTAGATCAGTAGATGCTTTTGGTCAGTGATCGATGTTTGGGTCTTTATGGGTTAAACATAGTTAAATCATTTCACAGTTGCTTATATATTTTTAATAGTTTCATTTTCAGACACATTCCTGTTTTTATTCTTATTTCTACACCTCAGGAATCATCTTGATTACAGTGATTACATACTGAGTCCCAGTTACACTATCAAGAATGAATCACATTGTCATAAAAAAGAGGTAAAAATATTGTATTCCAACTTTATGAGCAACAGTGTATAATTGTACACATTTCAAACCTTCAGTAGGAAAAAACACTCTTTGTCAGTGCTGAAGCTGAGGCCTCATACGGATGAAAGGTACCGTATGGCAGATTTAACAAAGGAGACTCTTAAGCCAAAAAACCTAATGTAAACACATTTTCCTGGAATGTATAGTAGATCGAACCAAATGTCAGTTTGTATCTCCTTGTGTTGCATTTGGAAGTTGACAGTGGCCATAGCACCACATTTGGTTCTAATTCTTAACCTCCAGACAGTGCCGTCCACAGATCCTCCGGTTCCACCTCAGACCAGTCGTCCTCAGCTCCAGGGGCCTCACCTCCTCTGACTGTGGCCGTAAAAGCAGACCTGTTGTGCATGAGACGCTGTTGATTTCAGCAACAGTAATAAGCTGACACTTTCAGACAGAGACGGTTCCACCAACAACAGCCTAATTTTACCCAAACCCCATGATGATACGGAATGACAGAACTGCAAAGAAAAATATCAAAGACTTTCATTTCATATGAGGAGACAAGGCTCCACTATATCTACCCACAGTGACCTTTAACCCTTTAACCCCTGAGCTGTGACTCCAGGTCAGTGTTAACATATTAACCCTTTAACCCCTGAGCTGTGACTCCAGGTAAACGTTAACATATTAACCCAGTAAAAAAAATAAAGGGAAACCACCATAACACTGTAAACAACAGGAAAAACAAAAAAACACAGTAAAACGGTGCTATGAAAAGCCCAAACCCTCTATTGTCGTAGTGAGTCGGTCTGACTCACTGCTCTGTGTTTTACCCCATTACATTAGCCACTTTTACACAGAGATCCCTAAAAAAGGTCAGATGCGATCCCACCTTTTTTCCACCACTGAGTGATTTCCACAACCAAGACAAAGGAGTACCAGAGGTGAGACAGGCTGGACGTCTACACAGCAGACCTGCGTTCTGGAATCAAAGGGGCGGGGACACAGAGTATAGTGTGACGTATAAGTTCCGCATTGGAAACACCCTGAGCATAGTGTTGGCTCTAAAACAACAACCCCAGAGTCGGCCCGTCTTTCACCGTTCCACTAATGTTAGCATGGACAGAGTCCTCCACCCACAGTGACAACAGCTGTGGACCCGGGCGTCTCCCTGTTCAACATCTTTCTAGTCATGTTGATATGTTTGTTTACTGTACACGGCGCGGACGTCGCACACGCAATACGTCATGAAAACATCACACCTTGGTTGCAGAAGGTGTGATGGTGTTCCTTTTACATAGCGTTCCATGACTCCGTCTTTATCGGACCTCTGTTACTGCCTCTAGAGGAGTTACAGAGGTGGAGTCATGACTCCGCCTTTATCGGACCTCTGTTACTGCCTCTAGAGGAGTTACAGAGGTGGAGTCATGACTCCGCCTTTATCGGACCTCTGTTACTGCCTCCAGAGGAGTTACAGAGGTGGGGCCTAATGATCCACCATTTCATTTACACAGACTTCGTTCTGGAACAAAGGTGAAATATTCCTGGAACAGAAGTGCTGTGGAAAAGGGGCTACAGGTGATGGGGGGTGTACTGAGCATGCTCAGATATCTATGGAAAGAAAAAGGTCTCTTCTGTCAACAAGTGTTGAAATTTTTCTGATTGAGCAAACGGTTGAATTTTTATGAATATTTCAACTAAATCATGCATTCAGAGCGCTCACCACAGCCACGTGAGGGGTTAAAGGGTTAACAAAGAGCATCCTGCATCATGTTTGTGTTTCTCAAAATTCAACTAACTCTCACCCCCAACTCAGCACATATGGACAGTTGGTCAGGATGTCACATTTGGACACACGTGTCCCTGGGTTATGAGTTTTTTGACATATGGGGTCCCATTCAGAAAAACTGACCATGTTGCAAAAAAAAGTGATTTTTTTTCTCGTTGTGAAATAAATCAATTTGAATCTCATGTGAAGGTGTTTATGACTTAAATGCGTTCCTCAAGTCACCTGATTTTAGACGCACCAAGCCCCCTCCTGAAGACTAAAGGCGACAGAGCCTTTTCTGTTCAGGTCCAAGGCTCTGCAACATTCTGCCCCAACAACTCACATGTGCACAGTCCACTGGACCGATTTGCACTGGATATTAATACAAGTGTGTGCCTTTTATTTATCTTCTAGTTGTGTTTTAGATGTTATTTATCCTCTGACTGTTTTTTTTTATCAGTTTTAGTAGATCTTGTATTTATTCTTATTTTACTAGTTTTAGCATATGTATCTTGCATTTGTATCTACAGATCTGTACTGCACTTTGGGCTCTTTCTGTTATTTTAAATGTGCTATTTTAATAAACGTGACCTTGACCGTTCAAAAAAACCTCTGACTATGGCATATGAATTAATGATAGTAAAACCTGCCCCTGATGTGTAAAGACCTCCAGTTTCAGACAGTGGTTCGGACTGGAGTCAGGGGGAGGAGGAAACAGTTGTAAAGATGAAGAGGGAAAAGCAGAAATAAACATGAAACAGGACACAAACCTAACAGCACACAGCCAGTCTCATTGATTATCAGTATATAAGGACTTTCACTGGTTCTTATGTGGCAGCCTGCACATCAGGGTCACTGTGGGAGGTCAACTCAGAACTTATGACCAAGTGGCAGAGTGTGACGACCTGGGAGGGACAATGTGCTCAGTTAGTGTTATTTTGAGAAGAACAAGATGTTGTTTTTTTGAGATATCAAGCTCATTGACTCAGAAAAAATGGCATCTTATGTTCTATAGATAACAGAGGGAATCTTTTCTCATGGATAGGAAGATAATTAGATGATACCATCGAAACATTAACTGCCACTCTGATGGCTATTGACTTCAGCATTTGATATTTTCCGATGTTTCTATAACACGTGTATGTTGAATTAAATACAAGTTTTAACATACATATTTTAATTAATATTTTACAACTTCTGATGTACTAATATTACATATCACTCTGTTGCTATGGCTATTTAAGTATCCAATGTTATATTTTAAATGTATAAGTGAAAAGAGGAATATTATGCATACGTATATACTATTTTGTCACTAAGAGTTTGATATTAGTTTTGTGCACCTAAACTCCAAACATCAGAGGGGATTGTCTCTCACTTGAGCTACTTATTGTTTACTCTCTGCAAAAACCTATTTGAGTATATGTCTAATATCCTCAGTAGTTTTTCGAAGGTTCAACTGGATTGGTTTTGTTCTTGAAAACATTGCGTTTCTCAGCTAAGACACTTCATCAGGTCTATTTGCAGGTAGTGGTGTCTCCGACCGCCAACTCTGTTTAGGGAAGGTTTTCCACTGTTCCAAAGACGCCTTCTGACATCGCTGTCTTCAAAGGCATTTCCTTTGTCCTCCAGGTGGAGACGGCCTGCAGAGTGTTGGCCTGTCCTGTGTTGAACCATGCCTTTATGGAGGGGTTGCTTGGTTTCTCCTGTGTGAAGGTCCATGCACCCCTCACCGTGCTGAACAGTGTCTATATCCTCCTAGGACCCACTGTCCACGTATGAGGACAAGAAAGTAACAGCTTTATACAAAAAAAAAGAAACAACTGTCCACCGCAAATGACATTCCATAAAATTTTTTAATGATGCATTTGAAAAAACTGTTGCATCATGATGTTTCCAATATAAGCAATTATTTAATTAAAAAAAAGCCAAAACTCAAAAACCTGTGGGGCTCCTGGGTCTGAGGAGGTTAATGTTACTCTACCTCTCAGTTGGGCCGTTCATCCTCAGCCTGTACCGGAGCCTGTACCGGAGTCTGCACCGGAGCCTGCACCGGAGCCTGTACCGGAGCCTGCACCGGAGCCTGCACTGGAACCTGCACCGGAGCCTGCACCGGAGCCTGTACCGGAGCCTGTCTCAGGGTGTTGGTGGGTTGGAAGTGTGCTGGTTATTGTGTTGGTTGAAAACTGATGTCTTTTCCTTTTTCCAGAGTTTTGTCTCTGTCGCCTCTGGGTTCTTGGTTCTTTGGTTTGGACTTGAGGAAGGTCCAGTTAAGGTCACCACAGGTCTTCGATGCTTCCCTGGCCTATTGTTCTTCTTTCTGTCTCCGTTTGGCGTTACTTTGTTGTGTGATTGAAGGATCTGATGACCCCCAGTCTGTGTTCCAGTGGGTGGAGAGAATCATACAAGAGATGTGGGTCACTGTGGGTGGGTTTCCTGTCAATGTCTCTGGTTAATCCTCTCGCTGTTGGTGTGAATGTTGCAGTCCAGGAAAAGGGGTGCTGTTGTTGTGGACATCTTCCCGTGTGGTCCACTAAGTTGATGTGTGAGGTGAAGGTGTCCAGGTCTCCTGAACTTCTCTGGTAAAGTGGTCTATCAATTGCTTGTTGGTTCTCCAGTTTTTGCAGGCATTCTATGACTTTCTTCTTAAAGCTGCTTGTGTCTCATAGGCTGAGTAAGCTGGTGGTTTGGCTGTGGTAGTCCATTGTATTAAGACCTACAGTGCATCTCCCTTTGTCTGCTGTCAGGGTGGTCATATTCTGATCCTTCTTTAGAGAAGCCACAGCCCTTTTATCCTCAGTGGAGAGGTTGGATGGAGGTGGTTTACTGCTGACCCATACTTTGGAGAAACCAAAAGCATGGCTCATCACAGGAGAACCTGCACCTCAGGCCAACACTCTGCAGTCCGTCTTCACTTGGAGGAAAAAGGACATTCCTTTGAAGACAGCTATGTCAGAATATTGGCCAAAGAAGACAATTGGTTTGAAAGAGGAGACAGAGATGCCATCTTCGTAAAAGTGGAAGAACCTTCCCTGAACAGAAGTGGTGGTCTGAGAACCCACTGGTCAAAAACTTACCACACCATTTAGACAGTTCTAAACACATAAACAACCTTTGACACCTGGACTCACCTGGAGTCGCCCCCCCCATCGTAGGGACTTGGTCAACGATCCACCCATTCTTAACGACCCTGAAACTCAGACACAATATCCACTAAAGAGCCAGAAACTCAGGATCACTTCTCTATGACCCTGACTCTGAAGGTCATTAACATATGGGAAAACCACCTACACAGACCACTCCCCCTACAGGACTTTATAAGTCTGCTTTGCCCCAAGTCTCTTGAAGTCTCTTGGATGTGAGATGAAAAGTTTCCGAGAACAAAACCAGTCCAGTTGAACTTCGAAAAACTACTAAGGCTGAACGATGACCTGGACAAATGAGAACGTACACAGACAACTATATATGTAATGGATAATTCTGGAGCGGCCTTTTCTCAGACTATAGTCCAATAATATGAATGGAGTTTATAGCAGAGGTATTCAAGGAAACATGAATCCAAAGGAAATCAATAGAAAGCCAGAGCATAATGATAGATTGCCTAAAGACTCTTACATTACACTGCTGTCTCACCTGACCTTATGGGGACCCTGACACAGAGAATGAAAGGCTCCATCTGTAATACGACATACGGTTTGAGATACATCAAAGGCTGCGCTTCATCTTTCTTGCTTTTACCAAATCAGTGTGCAGGTCATGTCATTTGTGGTCACAACAAACTTATTTTAGTATACCCCCCTCCAAAAAACCAAATTGCAGGTGTGTTTCTGTTTGTTCTGTATGTGTCTGGGTGTGTATGCACTGTTTCATCTAGGTTATGTATCCAGGGCAACACTGACTGATGTTCTCTTGTAAACCAGAAGTAGCAGCAATTTATCCACTCTGTATGATCCACACGGGCGCTATTTTTTAACTCAGCGGTGATTTGGCAGCAGATGCAGAACCAGAATACCTATACACACACAGATAGGTCTGCTCAAGTGTAGCCTAAATACAGAGCACTGCTCATGGTATTTCAGTATTTTGCATTTTTGATTTGAATTAAATCAATTCATTAAATGCAACATTGTTTAATCAAATCAATAATAATAAGGTGAAGAGGATATAAAACACTAAATAACTAGCTACCAGGCAAACACATTAATTCAAACTGGAGTGTATAAATGAAATGGACAAAAGACAGAAAATCTAATCTAGCAGGTTCCACATTAATGCTGCGGGGGGAAACGTTCACACATCAGAGGGTGGTGACATTTTCTCACTGTTATATTGACTGACTGGCCAAAAAAACAGGCCCACATATAATATGCAACAGGACTGCATTTATCTTGAGTTACAGGTTACATTCACCGTCAAAATAATAATCTCAACTTTTCTTCATCCATGGTTGCATTCATTTTTGTCCCAGATCTTGTATTGAAGTTGAAGAGTCAGACTGCTGTGTAAAGTCCATTACATCCCAAAGATGTGGTTTGGGTCCGGAGTCTGCGGTGGCCAATCCATGTGTGAAAATGATGTCTCATGCTCCCTGAACCACTGTTTCTGAAGCTTGAGGAGTCAGATGAGTGGTGGTTTTGTCCAGTCTTTATGTCCTCTGTCAAACTGAGGGTTGTTTCAGAAATGAGAAACTACTCACTGCATCAGTTAAACAGGTGAAGAACTAGTTGAAGCGCATTACAGATTAGTCACTGCAGTAATTATCCAGTAGAAAGAGCTGAACTATTGGCTGAAGTGACTCCAGATGGGGACTGTTCTTCTGTTTGTTACGTCCAGGCTGAGGACTTATACACCCTCTGAATGAAAAATGCACTGGACAGTACATTATAAATATGACTACAACATGGTATTTCATGTAGTAGTACACAGTGTGTGCATTATGAACAAAATGTAACATAGTCACATGACCACCAGGCCTGTCACCATAGAAGCAGTTACCTAGCAAGTATTTACTGTTCTGTTATGTTTAATTAGATACAAGGTTGTTCATCATCACATAAGGTCCTGGCATTGACTATATATAAAGACAGACTCCACCATTTCCTCTCACCGTGTTAAAACGAAGCCAAATGTGTTGTGTCATATTTACCCACTGACTCCTGGACTTTTCATCCATCCATCCATGATTTCTGACCCGGTTGTCTGCAGTTTTTTTTTTTTTTTTCACCCCAGTCAGACCTGTCTGACCAATGGGACTCCATTTTAAAAGCCTTGCAGTATGATTTCATAAGTCACATAGCCTGCTTTCAACAGATCAGATAGCAATATTCAGGTGAATGATGAAACTGAGGATGAGACGACTCCTGCAGTGGAAGCTGCAGTGGGAAACGCAAGACCAGGGCAGACAGTGGAGACATCCGGTCTAGTCTCACAACATCACACCTGTCTGATCTCCACAGTTTGTTTTAAAGATGCAGTGCTTTTCCTCATTTGGCAAAATTATATAATTACCTTTTATAGTTTTGTAATTCAAGTTGTGTGGGCTGTGGAAAATGTTCCTACAGTGACTTTGACTAATCACACTTAACCCTTTATAGGGCAAATGACTATTTTTGGTCATTTCCACATACATTACTAGACAGTGACAGCAACAGTCCCATTGAGGACAGTGAGTCAACAATCTCAGGTCCAATGTGGTCTCCAGGGTCTATAAGGTCCACCTCTGCATGAACAGTGAGTGTACCTGCTTTGTTAGGTACCATGAAGTAATGGTACTAATGTAAGTACTGATGTTCAAAGGGTTAATGTGGATGTAGACAGGGGTCTGGATCAGCACTGATGGTGGACTAATGTTCTAAAATACATGTCTTTTCACCTTACATGTGCGTTTCTTGTATTTTTTATATTTATTGCTTGGGGTTTTTTGCCACTTATGGGTAAAGAACCAAATATGGTAACTTCATTTACCTTGATTTTCTACATAACAATAAAAAATTTGAAAGTGTTCACAAAAGTAATACAGTTTTATGTTCTCCAATAACACACTAAGGTTAAAATGTTGAATTTCAGAGTATTTCTATGAGTGAACTATAAAGGGTTAAGGAGTTTAATATGTGGTTGATGACTGTCATCAACCACAACCACCTGTTTAGTAAGGCTTTTTATTTGTATTTTTTCTTTCTACATTTGAGGTGAGGAGGGCCAGGCATTGTAGGGTGACACTGTGGCTGTGACGCATGATGAGATGACAGCCTTGAGGTTCAGCCGATGACGTCCATGTTTCAAAGTGTTTTAATGGTGTTCCAGTTTCAGAACAAAGAAGAGCAACAGAACCACAAAAACATTATTTCTGGATGAATTGATTATGTGTCGTAATGTGAATTTTCGCTACCAGGTGAATAATTGATGCACATGACTCAGCGTGAAGGATCTCTGTACTTAATATTTTTTATTGGGCGGCAGAATTTTAAAAATTCTTACAAAAAGTACACACTTAGCACAAATATTTCCAAATCCTTTGCACAAGGCATGAACTTGTGTGAATTCCAAAAGTGGCATTGAGAACACTAAAAGGCCCTGGAAAGGTACTTACTGTGGTACCTGATGTAATTGCAGACATATTTGCAGGACATCCCACTTCAAAGAACACATTTTGGGAAGGAAAGTATTTGAATGCATCACTCAACAACATTTACTAGGGTTTATGACTGGATTTACTGCTCTCTCTCCACCTGTGTTCATTTATTTGGAATAACTAAGCATCATCAAAGCATACTGACTACAGATCAGTGCACATTTTCACCTGAGTGATATAAATTTATCAAATCATCAGAACGCTGAACAACAAATCAAACAGAGGTTTTACTTTCATATCAAGTTTTTGTCCAAAAACTTAGATGAAATCTTCACCTCTGTGAGATGAAATTGTCCAAATATTTTTCCATGGTTCTGTAGATAATCCAGACAGCGGCCATGTTTCCTCTCTGTTACTGATAATACAAAACAACACCCACTCTGTTGAATAAATGTGGTCAATAGACAGGTCTGACCAACAAGCCTTTGCGCCAACAACGGTCATGTCTGTGTGTCATGTGTGGGGCCATGTTCTGTGGGATGGATCTTTCCTCTCCTGTATTTACCTTCTTCATAACGGTGGTCCACATGTGCTGTCATGAACATGCTGAACATTGCAATTTCAAAGAACTTGACTCTTTATTTTCGACTTTAACACCACCGGTTCCACCAAAGATAACTCCTCCTCCTGCCACTGTCTTACTATTTCCAGACATCACACACTTACAACACACACACACACGTTTGTGACGTTGTACTAAACAAATGTGGCGGTCCAGCTCCATGCTAATTTGCACGGCCTTGGTCCACCAGCACAGGTTAGTACTGACATTAACTTGCTGCAGTTGTGCACTGCTTTGTGCTTCCTAAATATTCCCACCTATAGAATGGCATTTTGAACCCAGTCCAATATAAATGTGCATTTTCCTGATCTTTTTCTTCCTGCATCTCCAGTAAAACTGTGCATTGTGTCACCTGATGAAGTGTGCTCATATGGCAGTTTGCGCCCCCCTCCCCCCCGGGGCAATGTTAGCCACGCTATAGCAAGTACAGAAAAAAAAAGAGAGGTGGGGGTTGGGCAGCTGGGCCAGAGGAGGAGAAGATGGAATACAGCTCCTCCCTTTGTGTCTCAGGGTGACAAGACTTCTCCTCCACACCTTCACATTCTTCTAATGAGGTGATAAAGTGAATGAATGAGGCATGAAAGGAGACATGCTGCTGGGGCCAGCGTGTTCCCGAGATGCCACTCCCCGCCCCGCAACCTTTTGCTTCTCTGTATTTTGTGGACGAGGACAGTAGGAGATAACGCTCACAGGAGGATGAGGCAATCTCTACAAAGTGTCTGCAACACACATCTGAGTCCTGCAGGGCCAGGGCGTACAGCCTACATACGGTAAGTGCTTTTACAATGGGCCCCAGAAACAGGATGGAGGATCCATGCACACACAGAGCTCTGAAAACCATTAACAAACTAATATTTTCCTCATTGTCCCGTTTAAGCCAGTTTAGCTCAACTGCAATAAAAGGCTAGTGCTTTATAATACTCCCCGTAAAGTATTGTTCACTCGATTTAACCGAGTACAAGTTTATACAGTGAAGAAAATGAATTCATCCTCTTTTTGTTGGTGAATAATGCCAAGAAACAAAAGAGTCCCTTTCACTTTGACTGTTCAGCCATGTAAATGTTTCTGATTTGGCCAATTCTTTGTCATGCAAAAGAACAGACTCAAAGCCTCTATTCTCAAAGAGCATGTGCAGTCACTCTCAGAGATACCAGTGGGGTATGCCAGGCAGATTTATTAGGTGGAATTTAATTCAGGCAAGTTATTTAAGGAAACACACAGAGCCAAAATGAAGAAGAAAAAAAAAACAACAACCCTGCATGTTCTAAAACTTGGGATAATTTCCTAATGTATTGTACTATACAGTAGGGGAATTGTTAAGTCTTCAGACAGCTTATCTTGTTGAGACAGAAGAAATTTCAAAGTGAATGCATTTACAACATTTTCACATGCAAGATAATGAAATGGTTGCATTCTTAATTATCAGTCTTCTAATAAACCCAGCATTCAATTATTTTGGAGGACAGGAATTGTAATATGGTCTGAGGATCAGTTGTTCAAGCATAAAAAATCAAAGGTGGCCCCAGTTCGTCATCATCTTCAGGAACAGCTGCAGAGAACCAGTGATGACCAGAGGAACCGTGTGTGTGCAGGTCCGGGTCCGGCTCGGACGTCAGTCACATCTGGTGCCTCTGTTCCAAAAACATCAGTTCTGTTACATTACTCTGCAGCTCCAGGGTGAGTCAAGGTCTTCGTTTTCAACAGCTACTTTAGATTAGCTTGTTCTGTGAATATAATGACTTTCTGCTAACATTCTAATCTGCCAGTCCAAACACTGGACAAACTGGTGTCACATGCCACTGAACAGACTGAACAGACTGAACACAGACACTGCATTCTCACCCTCTGGTTCCACTGGGGAGCTACGGAGCGGTTCTACACATTCAGGCCGTATTAAACAAATCCTGGTTTTACCGTGAACCGACCAGGGCCGATTGAACACATGGTCCTGATGGGCCCCCATAGGGGCCCCATGCTAATCTGTGTATGTTAACCCTGTAATGGACCTCGTATCATATAGGATACATACCCATCAGAGGTGTATAGTTCATTCACTAATTCCTAATTTAAACTCTTTTCTGCTTTTTAGTCCAATGGCCCTAAGGCTTTGGTGGACTGTTGGTATCAGCTGTCCTCCATCCGTCCATCCATCCATAAACTATTTTTCAATAATGTTCTTCTCCAAAACTGTTAGTCAGAATAACTTGATATTTGTTGTGGAACATATTTGGGGTAAGGTCTACCAAATGTGTTCAAAGAATTGGGAAATATTGATTTTTGAATTTTTTGTGTGAATTTTTGAGGTTTTAAATCCCCATTGGTTTATAATGGGACACATTTGAAAGTGCTATAACTTGAAAACAGTTGAAGATATTATTCCTATTGGCAATAAATAGGAAGTCACATATGGGCTCTCATTTGACTGACCTTGAAAGGTCAAATGAATGTCAATTAATGTCTTTAACTATGCCATTGGACTACAGGACCCTTGGTCTGATTTTTTTCAATGATTTTTAAACTTGTTTTTAAAATTTTATACTTGAATTTTTCCATTATTTTAATATAGATTTGCTTTAGTTTGAACTTGAATTTTTCAGTCATTTTATAAAGAATTTATTATTTTGTACTGGAATTTTTAAAGCATTTTATAGATTTTTAAAATTTTGTGCCAGAATTTGTACAGAAAATAATATCAGACAATGTGAAGTGTATTCCTGAATGTGTAAATGTCCCTCAGAGTGTTCATGTGTGTGATGGTGACCAACTGTACAGGAGAACCTTCTTTCTCAAGACTGAAACTTATATAAAATCGTCTTCGATTGAAGACTGTCTTTCACTTATGTTCATGGACAATGACATCCTGAAGACCACTGACTTCCATCCAATAATAATTCCTGTGTAGTTGTCGTAGGGGCCTCAGTACAGTGCTTTTCCCAGGGGCCCATAATGCTGTGAGGACGGCCCTGGATCAACCAGGAGTTATCAGTCCAAGGCATTCTCAAAGACAAGAATCACGTTTAGAAATGGTTCCCCTCTGAGTTCCAAATATAAGACTGACAATGGCGTCACAGTGAGTCCACTTAAAGGGGGAATAAATAACCCAGACTGAACCTTGGTTCTGAGATAACGCTCTGCCTGAGGAACCCCAGTGTAAGTGTTAGCCTGGAAACCAGCCCTGGGAAACAGGACGGTGGGAGGGCTCAATTGGTATTCCTGCTTGAGTTGCATCCCAGAAGGCCAGTGCTCATAAATAATATGATAATGCTGTATTTCCAGTGCTGCTGAGGTTGGCTGTAAGCACGGAGGAACAAAGCACCGCGCAGCGAGAGTGACCCCCCAGGTGAGCGGTAGCAATCGTCACAGCCATGGGTGCATCCGGGGGTGACGGTGTTTGCTTCTAGTCAGAATCTGAGAGGAGGAAGAGGAGGAGGAGGAGGAAGGGGAGTGTTTAATCAAACTGTGTCAAGCTTGACAAGTGCAAGACTGGGCCTGTAAGAGCGGTTGACAGGAGCCGTATTTATGCAGAGAGCAGGGTTGTGCCGGTCCAGATCATTTACCCGAGGTTAGAGATCTGCTTGAAGACCCCCCTGTTCAAGCAGAGGGGATCTTTAGCTGCTCCTGTCTTGACCCAATCCTTCAAAACAAACTCTGCTCCTGCCAGACAGGGTATAAAAGCGGAAACATCAAATTTAACACTGCCACGGGGCGCAGAGATGGGGAAAATACAGATTGGGTTTCTTCTTGCAGCTGCAGCATAAAGAGGTGAGTGCTCCCTGGAATCAACACACACCTCCCGTCACCGCTGAGCAGAGGGGAAGTGTTTTCGGCGGGAACAGCCGCAGCAGCAGGATTCTGACATCTGGGTATTTATGCAGGACAGATTCCTCCTGTAATGGCATTTTTATCTCTTTTAGTTGACTGTAAGGATGGCATGGATGTTAACAACGGATGTGCACTTATTATCCCTCAGACACGTCTGTGTTTGTCTGTCCTCCCTCCTCTATATTCTCCTCCGTTCTCTCTAACGGCTCTTCTTCTTCCTGTCATGTGTCATATTGAGTGTTTGGGATATTTTTAGCTCAAGTGTTTGTATTTGCTGTCAGTTGAGGATTTTCTTTCTTTCTTTCTTTCTTTCTTTCTTTCTTTCTTTCTTTCTTTCTTTCTTTCTTTCTTTCTTTCTTTCTTT
>JAPQRQ010000019.1:35834855-35856980 GCA_037367365.1 Apogon talboti | reverse complement strand
TATCTATCTATCTATCTATCTATCTATCTATCTATCTATCTATCTATCTATCTATCCATCTATCCATCTATCTATCTATCTATTCTTAAAATAATAAAATAATATACAAACAATCTAAAATATAATATATATGAATATCTAAAATAATATACAAATAATACTAAAAATAAAACATTTAATGTCTAAAATAAATCCTATTAAGTATCATTTCTCCTGACCATGTAGTCACTCCGATATGGACATCTCAAATGATGTCAATTTTTTGGGGACACCCTGTATATCAAAATTTTAAGACCAGTTGAAAAATTGGATGAATTTACATTTTGCACTGTTGGATCTTAAGGAGGTTCTAAGTAGAGTTTCAAAATCCAAAAAGAAGTAATGGGAGTGAGACAAAAAAAAAAAGTTTGAGTAAGCGATTTATTGAAAACAATTTAACTGAAATCAGCCGTTCATCAGCTGATCAAAAGTTTAAGACCATAGCCTTTAAAAGCAAAAAATCTGCACAAAACTGTGGATTCAATGTCATTTTCTGTCAGGTATTCACACTGTCATGACCTCCTGTCATGAGCTTTCTCTCTTTGAATGTGGTCAGATTGTTGGGCTGCATAAGCAAGGCCTCACACAATGTGCCAGCACTGCTGAGGTTGGACACAGTAAGACAGTCATTTTGAATTTCTTAAAAGATCCTGAGGGTTATGGAGCAAAAAACCAAGTGGTAGACCCAAAAAAATTTCACCGGCACTGAGCCGGAGGATCTGATTGGCTGCCCATCAAGACACAGGACGATCCTTGACCCAAATTGTGACTGGTGTCGACTGCAGCCCAATACCCATCAGATGGGATCTACAAGAGAAGGGCTTTAAGAACAAAAAACATCTTCAAAGGCCTCATCTCCTTCAACACAACAAAACTGCCTATTTGGACTTTGCATAAGAGCACTAAACATGGGATATTGAAAGGTGGAAGAAAGTTTTATTCTCTGATGAGAAAAAATTTTACCTTGACAGTCCTGATGGCTTAAAACGTTACTGGTGTGACAAGGAGATCCCTCTTGGGATGTTTTCTACATGACACAGTGAAGAGGGGTGCTATCATGATCTGGGGTGCTTTTTCCTTCAGTGGAACAATGGAGCTTCAGGTTGTGCAGGGGCGTAAAATGGCGGCTGGCTATGTGGAGATGTTGCAGGGGCCATCCCACATGACTGAGGATCCTCGTCTGTGTGATAACGACTGGGTTTTTCAAAAGGACAACGCTGCAGTTCACAAGGCCTGCCTGACAAAGGACTTCTTCCAGAGGAATAACATCACTCTTTTGGACCATCCTGCGTGTTACCCTGATCTAAATCCAATTGAGAACATTTGGGGATTGATGGCTTGGGAAGTTAACAAAAATGGACATCAGTCCCAGAAGAGTGGATGCCCTCCGTGAAGCTATCTTCACCACTTGGAGCAACAGTCCCAATAGCCTCCTGGAAACAGTTACATTAAGTATGCCAAAACGAATTTTTGAAAAGATCAACAAGAACGGTGGAGCTACTCATTACTGAGTCCTTTTTTGAAACTGTTATTTCTATTTTAGGGGGGTTTGGGGTGTTTTTCAGCTGTGATCTTAAACTTTTGATCGGCTGATGAACAGGCTATTTCAGTTTAATTGTTTTCAATAAATTGCTTAATCAATTTTTTTTTCTCCCAGTCCCATTTCTTCTTTTTGCATTTTGAATCTCTACTTAGAACCTTTTTGAGATCTAACAGTGCAAAATGTAAATTCTTGTAATTTTTCAACTGGTCTTAAATTTTTTTTCAGAAATGTTTCAGGAACATTAGCACAGCCTGAGTTCTCATAATAAGATAAAACCATTTCTTTGTGGGTTTAAACTGTATTTTTATAAGAATGATTGATTAATCTATTGTTGAAACAGTTATACAGTTATGGAGGATGATGACTACTATCAACATATCATGGAAAAAAAACTAAAGCATAATAAATAAAGAATACATAAAGAGCTTTAAAATAAAACATGATAAAGAAGTCCACTGGGGACCAACTACAGCCATAATTTTAGTTAGTCTTGATGCTCTTCACAATGATTTGACATTAATTTCGTTTTGGTGGGTTCCAAATGGGTTGAGTGCTGCAACTAAGCTACATAATTCTAGAGAAGACTCCACGTGTGTACCTGAGAATGTAGTCAAAGTGTAGTAGGTGAGATCTGACAGCAGCTCTACCTCTTTCCTCCAGTTCAACCATCTCTTGGACCCTAACAGAAACAGAAACAAGTATGAACACAATAAACAGCACAGCTGCTTCATTGTTAAAGGTCACTTTAACACCATCTGACACCATGGAGCTTTATAAACTATTCTGGAAGATGCATAACCTTTCAATATTATATAAATTTTTATAGTAATTTCTCTCCTCCAAATAATAAAAAAACAAACTGGTCAAACTTTGCCTCTTCTCCACTCAGTGAACAAGACAGTGAGTGGTCGCACGAGCAATAGACTAAATGAGAATGAAGCTGTGCTGGTGAGAAAAAAAACAATGGAACAGAAAAATAAAACATTATTTTTTCTTCCCCAGCAGTTATACTCCAACACAAACATTTACCCCCACCACTGTGCACCTATGGGATTATTCAAGAAGAAATCCAACTGAGGTACACACTACCTCATCTTCTGCTGTCTGCATTGGAGTGGCAGGTCTGAGTTAGATAAGGTGTCTGTATTTTGCTCATAGTTTTGTCTCTCAGACAGAGCTGCACCACACTATGAGCAGTGCAGTGAGTGAGAAGACCAGAACGAACCAGAGTTGCTTCTTTTTTATGTCATTCTGCCTGTGCACATTAAAAATGTACAATACATTACATAACTGCTGGAGCTGCAAACTCACTGCTAGAGGTCTGACAATACTCATACTCATCTTCATCTGCTTATCCGGGTCTATCTCTAAAGCTGAGTCTGACCACCCTGTGAAGGAAGCTCATTTCGGCCACATGTACTTGCAACTTCATTCTTTCAGTCATTACCCAGAAATCATGACCACAGCTCTGACAATAAGGTTTTCTTAAAGGCAGATAAAATAATAATAGTTTAGATTGGATTAATCAGTTCATATCACCTGTCCCACCCCCCAAAATTCTGACTTTGAAAATACATTATACACGATCAAAACTGAGCACTTTCACTTTACTAAAAACAGAGTGCACTTAACATTTAAGTCAAAGTAACAGATATCTAAATGAATCTGAATCAGTGAGCAACTCAAAGCAATTAATCGATGTGCACACATTAATATCAAACGAACTATAACAATTCTATGTGGAGGGAGTTTTGTTCTTTTAGCTGCTATTAACCATGGGCCACTATAAGCCCTAGTCTAAGACAATATGCCTATCTGGGAAAATGTCCTATAGGGGTCATTAATTTGGTCTGTCTCTACTCACTCCTTAACGGCTGACACCCAGAATCATCCCAAACACATCAAAATGAGAGAAAATACGAGGGAGAGTCATAAAGTTCTCAGATGAGTGCTGTGTCACTGAGGATGAAATTTGGATCTACCAGTTTGACCCAGAGCGCAAAATTCAACCAAAAGAGTGGCATCCAAAAGGAGCAGCTGGACCTGTGAAATTCAAGGCAGAGAGGTCTGTTAAATAAATAAAGTAAACTTTTTAATACATTTGTCTGAGAACCTTTTTAACTCTCCCTCTATAAAAGAAAATACAGGCAAAGGACAGGATTTATGCAGGTAAATGCACCACCGCACATTGACAGAAGGTCAGAGGGCATTACACAATGCCTTTAAATTATTTATGTTAATCATTTACAGGTTTCCCACATGTTTTTGTAGAAAAAATTCAAACCTTTACCATAATTTTTGAAGGGCCAGTAGTATAATTTCTGTGGTCATTTTTAGAAGTTTACTTTAATTAACAACCCTTGACAGTACATGCTCTGTCATGTTCACTTTAAATCCCCCCCATCATGTTGCTTTAATTCACAAAATTCAGTGCTTTACATGCACTGAGAACACAGTGCATCTACAAGGTTTCATCAAATTACATTTAAGACTTTTTAAGATCCAGTTCAGTCCATACAGCAAAGTACAAGACCAGAATTAATTGCAAAATTAAGTGATTTATCCAGAACTTAATTTCATTATTTATTTCACACAGTTTTCCTGCAGACACTGCAGAATTTGCATCAGTGCTTCTGTAGTGGTTCCATGTAGGCTTGCTTTTGTAGTTTTAACAGTGTGATCAAATGCTACATTTTATCACCAAAATTTCAAAGAAAGTTTTTGGAAACAAAAGTCTGTAAAAGTAGCAACTTCAAAATCCAATCAGTGTTGAACACCAAAGATGTGATTTCAGTGATGACTTGCTGTACTGCAGTTATTTTAAACCATTTAACACAATAAGATTGCACACATTGCATTGACACATTGACAAATTGAGAAAGACATGCCCTTGAGATAACAGACAGAAGAAAATACATCGACATGTTCACACAAACTGAAAGTGGTCATCTACTTATTTATCTAGTTCGACATTTATAATGCCACTCTTCTAACAAATTTAGGGAAACCGTGACAGGTAGGTTGTCGCAATAATAACACTCAGAATAACTCACCAGCAACTGTGTGGAAAGCTTCATTGGCGTTGTTTCTCAGGAAAGTCTGATAGTATTCGTCCTTTTGACATGAGCGAATCAGCTGGGACTGGTTTGCAGGAGCAAGTGGCATTGTTAGCAAACTTTAGCTACAGCTAACTGGTAGCAAGCAAAGTAACGGTTAATCATAAAATATTCACTTAAACTTCAGATTATTGTATTTTAAGGTAGTTTGAACTATGCATCAGTTGTCTTCCAGTTTATAAGACAGATGTCATCCTGGTCCCCGTAAAGGGCTACGTTCGATGTCTCTACGGTGCTAAAGCTAAATGCTTACTTCAGCTACTACTGTACCGCAAACAGACAAAACAGGAACTGCAACATTAACCGAAAAAAAAACCTCGGCCGCGGTCTATATCCGTGATGGCCGGTTAGTCCTGGTGTTCTAGGTAGTCAGAATATGCAGTCATAATCACAGACATAAGTCATTTCAGCGGTCGGAAGCTGTACTTCAGAAGTTAATAGTGTTGTAAATAAAAGGGACTCACTAAAAACCAGGCGTTTCACCCAGGGGCGGGGCTCTACGTCCTGCGTCACACACATCGCGTACATGCTGCGCGTTCTCGTTGGCTGCCTCTCTGTGTTACGCAATTAATATGGATGATAAAATCGACTTATTAAAAATATCGGGTGACATTAAAATGTTAACTATTACCTCGTTGTGTGCGATTGTTAAACATTACCCACGTTAATGTCGAATTATGAAAATGATCGTGTGCCATTAAAATTCAAATTAAAAGTAATCCCGTTCTCTTAAGTATAGCCTACAAATATTAAAATTGCTTCCATTCCTGGTTAGATGGTCCAGCGGTGTGGTTCCTATCTGTGCTGAGGATCAGTTCTATGGCAGGAAACGCACAAGGTTGTGCAATAAAGCTTCTCTCTTTGTTAGGTTACTTTTATGTACATTCTTTCAATAAAACATTAAAAAGTAAAGTTAATTACAGCTTCAAATAAACCTTATTGTTCTGATCTGTTCGGAGACAACATGAGAACAAGGGGATGTTTCATACCCATCTTCCGTAATGCAGCTTCCGAAATAAAAATAATTGTATAGGTAATCACAATGACAAGACAATAGTTCTCTGTTGTGTCATTTCACATGAATGTCAAAGTGTAAGCTGATTTTTTTTAAAAACAAAAACTTAATATCAACTCTGAACGCTGGACTTAATTAGCTATTGAATTAAATAGATACTATCTACTGAACATGTATTAATGAAACCCCACACACAAAAAGACAGAAATGACATGAGGTACGTTTAATGCATTCATTATATGGTGTAACTGCCCCACGTGGATGAATAAGGGATTTTTAACTGAACTAAATGAAAAATAACAGTACAATTAATGACAATTACATTTAACATGAATGTCAAAGTATAAGCTGCTTTTATCTGAAAACAAAAACATAATAATATCAGCTCTGATAGCTGAAGTTGAATAGATATTGTATTGTCTACTGAGCATGAATTAATAAAACCCACACAAAAGAGAAATAACACAACGAACATGGATAAAAGAGGAATTTTGAATTAAACTAAACTGAAAATAACAGCATACAGTAAGTTCACAGTGTGTATATTTAATTTGCCCATTATGTGGTGTAAAGATGATCTGTGGCTGAGAGTTCTCCTCTGGTGGTAGTGTGGTTGTGTGGATGGGGGTGGACAGAGGACTTGTAAATGCTGGGTTGAACGACAAGTGCGAGCTACGCAGTCCACAAGCGGGAACGGCACTTCCAAGAATGTGCACGGCGACGTCACAGTAAACCACGCCCACTACGGGCGAAGCGCCTGGTTTTTAGTGAGTCCCGCAGTAAACAGATGAAGTAATGTCAAGATGAACCTCAATGGGGCTACAATGCCACTCATCGGTGGGAGTGGGTATTACAGCCTCCCATTTCAGCTAACAGCATCCTGCTTTGAGAGGGATTGCACAGCATTAACAAAATAATTACAACAGCAATGAAAACATTGGGTTGTTGATTTGCATTTAGTTTGTTTACTTTTTGCGTTGAAAAAAAAAGTTCCATATCATCCAGTGCCCAAGGACATCCAGTGTAGTACTACATTTGACAAATAAGCCATATCCATTTTTATTGGATTTTAGTAAACCCTCTATTTTCTATCAATACTTTTATATAGATATCATGTTTTGTGACAATGATTGATAACTGCACTCACTGAATTTCATAATTATGAGATCAATATCGTGAAATTAATCTGTACGATGAACAATGTTAGCATGGGCCAGTCTTTTTGTAGTCAACTGAAATTGCTTTCTCAGAAAAAAAATTGCAAAAGCATCTTAATTTAGAGCTGTATTTATTTCTTTCAACAAATCTGGGCAAGGCAAGGCAAATTTATTTGTATAGTACAATTCATACACAGGGCAATTCACAGTGCTTTACAAGAATTAAAAGAAACAATTTAAAAGCACACAATGACAATTAAAACATAGGCAATTTAAAACACACATTTACAATTAAAACATAAATAATGATCCATTATTGGTTTTGTTGATTTTTTCTTTGTGTTTGTTTTTTGCCTTTAGACCAGAGTTTAATGCTTTTCGTTTTGCTTTAATTCTGAAATCATTAGACAGATGTTTGGGTTTGTGTAAAAGTATATTAAAGAGTATTACAATATTATTATGATTCCGTCACTTTTCCCATAAAAATAATTAACCATTATATTTTTGCCATTTAAATAATTTATAGAATGTAAACCATCAATGACTGAATGACTTGAAACATATCTTTGGCATTTTGTATTGACATTTGTTACCAGCTGACACATGCTAGCAGAGGTGTCAAAAGTCCACACATACAAAACCATCCAAAGACAAATCCAAAGACTCATAGTTTAAATGGTTAATCTAAATTGCCCATACAGTAGGTGTGAATGTGAGAGTGATTGGTTGTTTGTCTCTGTCAGCCCTACGATGAACTGGTGACACGTCCAGGGTGTACCCCACCTCTGTCCATGGGTAGCTGGGATAGGCTCCAGCATCCCCCACCCGCCGCTTAAGGACTAAACGGTTCAGAAGATGAATGAATGAAAATTGAGAACTGTCTTGATGCACAATGTTGCAAAATAATAATGAATAATTTATATACTCACTCTCTCTCATGGATTGAAAATTGTTAGATTCAGATTCAGGAAACGTTATTTGTCCATGGGGGCAATTTAAGGCACATGTGAGCAGCATGACATGAAAACCGGACAGTATGTATAAAAACAGGCACTCATTAAAAAGGATCCAAGTAGAAGAAAAACAAAAACAAAAACAAAAAAAATACACAGAATATATAGTGCAAACAGTGAAATGTTAACAGGAGCTGTAGGTTTACATGTCATTTACAAGTCATTGCAGAGGTAGTAATGAGTGATAAATAAGAATAAATAAAACAACGACAGAAGACAGGTACATAACAGACTGTGCAGTAGATAGTTAGGAGGAGTAAAAAGGAAAAAGTGCTGTGGAAAATGAATACTGTAGTAAAGTTGAGATACCTAAAAAACTACTCCAGTACAATGTTAATGTATTGTTATTTCTTATTTCCAACTCCATATGCTGCCATCATATACGCCACTATTGTAACTACTCTGCCTGGCCAAACAAATCCCACACACCACATTAAACTTTGATGGACCACCTTTGATTAGAGAACACATTCACCATGGCATGTTTTTTTACCACACAATGCTTACATGTCATCACAGCATTTCTGTTGGGTTCTGTAAATTGAGTTAAGAGTCTGGTTTCAACCAGCTCTGTATGTAATGTGTCATGAGATAACTTGTGTTATGATTAGGCACTATATAAATAAAATTTTATTGATTGATTTCCATCAACAGATACATTAAAGTTTTGCCAGGATTTTGTATTGATGATGGGAGTGTGTAAAGTCTGCTGCAGCACACCCCAAAGATTGTCAATGGAGTTCAGGTCTGGAGATGTGAAAATGATGTCTCATGCTCCTTCAACCAGCCTGATGAATCTGATGAATCCTGACATTTTCCAATCTATAAGATCTCTATCAAACTAGTGGTTAAGAAATGAGATGCTCCACAATGAAACATATTAAATTACTCTAGTATTTATCCAGTGGAAGGATCTGAACTATTAGCTTAGTTACATCCAGGTGGGACCTTTTTTACTAGCATATAATGAAGTTGTTTGAAAGCTGAGAGCTATTAATGAAAATACCATGATTTAATAATGCTCCATGTTGGCTTGATGTAAAAGAACATTTTATCCTATTCCATATCGCTGGGAGTTGCTGGTGCCAGTCTGTGCAGTGTGACCTCCTGTACAGGCAGCCTCCTACCTGTGTAAATAGGTTAAATCCTTTCATTCAGTTATTCACTCAGGCAACTCTGATGTGATCTACCTGGAAAGTTGCAGAACCAGTTTCTTTGTCTCCTGTGTAATGCTCTCTGAGCCAGCTAGGTGTACTATAACGGCTACAGACGACATCCCATTATAAGCCTGCTCCCTTTCTTCAACAGCAGCTTTTCTCAGCACTTCTTTCAAATCTCCACCTCTAGGACAGACTGTCCAACCATCCCACACACCAGGAAGTTGAACTTTGCTCATGGTGTGTGAGGGGAGGGGTTTTCCTTTTCCCTCCTCCCTTTAAGTTAGGAGCTACTTGAAACTTGTTGTAGATAAAAGGTGGATGGTGTAGGAAGTACGTTGGTGCTCGGACTAAACCAACAAGAGCTCACAGGGAGAGTCTGGTATTTCAACAGGTAAGAGACTGTTCTTCTACCTCGATGGGTTTGACATCAAACTGTGGTTACATGAAGTTTCAAGTCATCAGTCCACACTTTATTTTAAAGGCTGATGAATGTCTTTGTGAGATTGTCAACATGTTTATTTTTAGCTCTGCAAAGTTGGTCACTCTGAAGCGCATTGTGATTACACCAGTGAACTGTAAACTCCTTCATGACACTGATATTCAGCAGTCAGCCAAGGTACAACTTAGATAGTATTTAGCACTGTTTCAGTTCTGTCAATGAGCTGCAATAGATTCCACATACAGGCAAAATTAATTCATCTGCAAGATGAAACTGATTGTCTGCTCTATGTACTGTATGTGAGTCACAGTGGAACTAAATCAATCAACTGGAATAGCATACTTTTCTTTCTGTCTTATGGGAAGAGATTTTTTTGAAATAATGTAATCCACACAGACAAATGAATCAAATACTTTAAATAGTCAGAGGTTATTATGTTACTGAAATAGTTTTCAGCTATCTGGACTGTGCTTGAGGATTTGTTTTTCTGATTATATATCCCTTTTAATCTCTGCATCTCAAGACAAACGCCTATACTTTCTACTCCTTCCTTTTCTGACATGTTTGTCAATATAGTTTTAAGATATCTGAGGCGAATTGGGCAGCTTCACAATTTTGAGACTGATTTCAACCCAAAAGTCTGTCATGTAGTTGAACACATGTGACATTTTATGTCTCTTTTCTTATTTGTTTCCCCATCAAAGGTGTGTATTTTCAAATATTTCCAAATTCAGCCAGTCACCAATACATCAGAAATCTGTACAGCTCTGAAGATGACAAAAAAACTTGTCATAATCATGAGGAGAATGTTGGGTGAATTCAGAGAACTGATGCACAGTGATATAGATGACCAAAGATAATTATCAGAAGTGAATTTGCTCCATCAAAGAATTTGCATTGTCAAGAAATGAAGGTTTATGTACTGTTCCTCTAGAATAGAATTGTGCAGCAAATAGTTTCCCCCCTATTGTGGACAGAAAACAGGTCTCAGAAAGCACCACAGTTTTGTCTTTTTCCTCTAATAGTCAATGGGCCAGACGAGATGTCGGTACCACTCAAGATGGCAAAGGTTGCTTATACCGTTTGAAAAGGCATGTCTGTAGTCAACATTTTGGTATGATAACCCTTCTGGAGTCACAACTAAATTACTGTTATCAGCTGTTAAAGTTACCCTCCCCCATTGAAAAAAATGCATTTTTGACACTGGTGCATATCTTGGTATTGGCCCTTGTTAAGGACATATTTCAATGTTTTATATTAATATGTTTGATATAGTTTTAAAGGGGACACTGTGAGCTTTCATTCAAACTCTTTTGTGAATACTTTTGACTAGCACAGTGGACACTGGAGCTCTTCAAAAGTTTAATCACACACATCTTCCCACTATTTTTGCCTCAATCATCTTATTTCTTTTAGTCCTGTGGCATCAGGAAGCATCAGATATACAAAATACAAACACTGCAACACTAGCATGACCAAGGATTCAGGAAATATATAATTTACCCATATTATCTCATTCTGAGGTGGTGATTTTCAGCCTTATATCAGGCAGACAGTTATTCTAAGAAAGCAGACCAAATGGTAAGCAGAACAAATTCAGTACAATCACGTTCATTTTATGCATATGTTCAAATCAATGGCAATACAGGATAATCATTTATCTCATAGTGGGGTTACAACTATAAACAACCAACAATAACATAAAACTGTCAAGAAACCACAAAATCTCACATTTTTCAGGCCCTCAAAGGTACTTTGCAAACATCAACATATGTACAATGATAATAATACAAACTAAAATAAGGTAAACAACAACAACAACTACTACTACTACTATTACTACTACTAATAAATAAATAATAACAATAATAATGATAATAGTAATCAGCCTTCAGATCATAAACAGGATTTATCACTCAAACAGGTCATCATTTTCTTCATCTGACTCCTCAAGTTCAAATTCAGGCTGTGGATCATGGGCTTGTTGTTGGTTGAGGTACAGGTCTGCAACCTACTCATATCTGTGCAGGACAGTCCATTTGACAGGCACATGCAATCCGGAAGCTTGCATGAACGCACAGACTTGCATGAAAGTAGCTCCAGTGGGGGAGAGTAACTTTAACAGCTGATAACAGTAATTTAGCTGTGACTCCAGAAGGGTTATCATACCAAAATGTTGACTACAGACATGTATCTTTTCAAAAAGTATAAACAACCTTTGCCACCTTGAGTGGTACTGACATCTCGTCTGGCCCATGAACTATAATCTCTATGGCCTCATTCAGACCCTCCATAAACACTGGTCCTGGCATGTTCACCTCTAATGCAATATGTAAACACATTCACAATACCTTTTAGGACACATTTCTATTCAATCAATCAGGATGCATTCATAGGTAGTCTGGGACTCATGACCACATTCTCTTAACAGTGTGATCTGTACTGAGTGCCTACTGAGGCATAAGTTCTATGTGCTCTATGTAGCGCCAGCATTGTCATGTATAAGTGTCAGCGGCGCCAGACTCATTTTAGAGGTGGGGGGGCTGTGGGGATTTTGTTGAATTGAATGACTGTCAGGCACACATACCTTTGTCACACTGTAGCCTAATGTCAGTGTGTATTTTTAATCACAATCATCAGATCAAGTGGAAAAGTAGCCTGTCGTTGTTTATCAGTGGTAAAGTTTGTTATTAGTGAAATAAATAGCTTCTCGGGGGCCATTTACCCCTTGCCCCCCCTTTCCAATGATAAGTGTTAGGCATTTTTGAAAAGCCCACAAAAATGTACACGTCTTACTGCTAGGCATGCTGCACCTGAAAAAGATGTGGTCTGTTCCACTTGAAATGAACATGCAGGTTATGCTGTGGAGAAGTCAGGTCTGATCAGAAGTGATCCTTCAAGACATCTGGAGAAGTATTCTAATGCCTGATGTGAACACATGCACTTCCAGCTGGACTCCTGTTTTCATATACACTATCTCATGGCGGGCATTAGGTTAATGTAAGGTCTAAACAGGACCTTTTGCGTAGACTTTGTTAAACTACTTATATTGATAAGAAGTACCCAGTATTTATTCAAGGGAAACATCAGCAGAGAAACACCTCTACCGTTTTGTACTGAAAGCTGTCATCAGCAGAAATTTACCTTTTTTCTTCTAGTCCTGATGACATTTTCATGAATGGCAAAACAGAAAAAGTTGGAATCTTCCCTCTTTAGTTAGATCATCTTTGCCTGTAGTTTTCTATTCCTGATGACCTCATCTGAAACACCTGGAGGAAAGTTTGACTTGTACTTCCTCTGCGCTACTTGAGCTCTTACACAGTGCAGACAGTACATGTACAGACAGTCAACCTTATCTTGCCGAAGGCTTAATGTGTGAAATCTGTCTGTAGCAGATGCACTACCGTGTTCTCCACATATAAACATACACAGACATGCATGCATACTGTGTGTCAGGGGAGAAATATTGAACCACAGGGCTTTTTATGAGGCCATAGGGTAAAACAAACAGGGGTTTGTTTGGGCCTGACAGGACTGTACACTTTCACTGTGTGAACAGTACGTTACATGGCCAAAAGTAATGGACTCAACAGCAAAAACAGCAAGTTCAAACAGAAAATACATTTGTTAACACTCATCAATAGTCATAGTATTGTTCAAGAATGACTAAGAGTTGTACATATTAAAATCTGTGTATTAGTCGTAATATATAACTTGTATTGTTCTATGCCATCTAGTCCTCGTTGTTATGTAGTAGAGTATCAGGGACACAATGATATTTTTAGAAAAACTCACAATAAAACAATTAAAAAATCATAAAGGCTAAGTTGTAAAAGAAAGAAAAACAAAGCTTAATATTCTGAGAGCTGACCAAATTCCTAAACCAAACCCAGCAGTCTAGAAGCTGCTGTTTGTTTTTGAGAAATACAATTTTGCTGCATTATTTGATGTTACATGATTTTTTTTTATTACTCTTGTAGTATTAATATTTTCTTAAACTATTATAGACTTAATCCTATAATATTATGACCTTTTTCTGGAAATAACAAAAGTTTTTTGTGTAATATTATGGATTTTTCTCTTGATTGTATTGGGTAAAAACAAACTTATTACAGCTGAATGGTGAAAAATGTCACAATAAACATTAGATAATTGTAGATAATTATAACAGTACATATTAAATCATTACTTCTTTTGTAATGAATGAAATGAAAATAAGAAAAAAGATAAGATGGTGAAAGAGATAATAAACAATAGGAAAATAACCTTAATGAAGGATGAATACATCCAAATACAAAAAATTATAACTCAGTGAGTTTTAGTCAACAAGATAAAAGATGCTCATTTGTGGTTTCTGTAGGTGGTGCCCTGTTTTTAAAGCCAGCATCTTCTTGCTATCAGTGGTATTACACTTTAAGATAAATAAAGAAAAATGAAGCTTTCATTTACATTTCATTTAGTTATCATATTGATAATATTTGTCTAGTACATATTGTACAAATTGCTGTTCTAAGTGTGTTTAAAGAGTAATGTGATATCATGAATTAGCATTAATATACAATGCAGTTTTAATTGGTGTGTTATATGTATGCATTTTAACATTTCCACATGTATGTGAACGCCGTGTCACATGACATGGACCAAGGCTTAGGTTTAGGGTTAGGGTTAGGTTTAATGTTAGAGTTAGGTTTAGGGATAGGTTTAGGTTTAGGGTTAAGGGAACTGCAAAATGGGGCAAATATTGGCATGACGTTTAATAACACGTGTTATTTTGCTTCCATCTTGGAGCCAAGACTCAAGGCTAGTCTGAATTTTTAACACCTAGCTATCTGATTAATTAAACATAAATATTAGGTAATTTGGGAGTTACTGGGTGTCACAACCCAATCTTTACCATTTGGAAACAGTTCTGCTATCAGTCAAATCAGCTAACATTAAGTACTGAACAACTAAGATTAGTTAGTGAGCAATTAGCAAGCAAAGGTGTTCTGACGGCAGAGTTGTCAGTCGTTTCACCACTGATGAAAACATAACAACCACCCTGCAGCTAATAACCTTAGGTTTTGGTCACATGTATCACTGTGGACCAGCTGTATCAGTTTCCTGACATTGCCACACCTCCTAATGTTTATGATGGTCAGTCTTGTGGTTCAGCAGAGTGGGTTTCTTACATGTGATGTAACAGATTAGATATTAGTGAAAGGTTTGGTGACTTCTAACTTTGGTTTTGCTGATATAAGAAAACTGATGCAAGTGCCTGTGTGTCTGGCTACATGATAGACTATAGAGGGGCCATAAATGACGTTTACCTGTGGCAACACCTCAAACTGTCATTAGTTACTTTCAGATCTTATCAGGTGGTATAGCAATTTGTATGGCCTTGGGGTCTAAAACAGACCAGTGTGTTCTGTGTGAATGGGGTCCAATGGGAAAAGTAATTCAGTGTCCTATTTTGTGAAAATTATTGATTCCATAACAATCAGACAACCTCTGTGATGATCTGTAAAATAGACTGGAAAATTATGATGCAACTCCATGATCATTTGTGAAACAAGTGACAGTTGATCTGCTGTGACAGGAAAGGTTCATTCACGGTAGCTCTACATTCTGTCATGAAGCTGAACCATGGACCAAACATACATGATTTTTTAGATGCCTTTTGTTTTATGTATGAACAAAATCAAAGCTAAAAGGTAAGGTAAAATCACCAAACATCATTAACCTCTCCCATCACAGCTGAGAAATTCACTTTTCTGGACCACAAGACTGTCATAAAACATGAAGAGGACATTCAGTGACATCAAGGAATCTGTAGGTTAGCCATTATATTATTATCAACAGTGAAACAGCAGACACTAGACCGTTTTTTTCTTTACTCAGAACATCATTAATCATCTTTTTCCTGCTACATACTATTGATGGTGTCTCTGCATTTAAAAATCCACTATCAGTTTACCTCTACTAGATGTCACTAATGGACTTGTCCAGGGTGTACCCCGCCTTCACCCTTAAGTAGCTGGGATAGGCTCCAAGCGACCCCTGCGACCCTAGTGAGGATTAAGCGGGTTCAGATGATGAATGAGGAATGAATGAGGAATGAGATGTCACTAATGGACTGTAATAAACAGATTGTTCTAATAACAGAACAGCCTGTGTTCCTCGCTAAACTACATTTTGTTTGTTCAGTAACTCAAACAATAGTGAACATTCATTTTTACTCTTTTTCATTTTCACACCATTGCAAAATTTGTTCAACTTTGCAACTTCACTTACCCTTGAAAAGAAAATTTTGCGCAATTGAATTAGAAATACCGTCAGTACAAATACCTTTTGTAACTATATGTCATATGTCATATGTCTTCTTTTCACTTATTACCTTAGTCAAATTATCATTTCCTAGCTATGGGCACTGTGTATTTTAATGTTATTCTGCTTCATATACAGTATATATATATATATAATGTGTGTGTGTGTGTGTGTGTGTGTGTGTGTGCGCACACGTGTGTATGTGTGAAAATCCTGTAGTGAAACCACCCAGCATTAATTACGTTGCAAATCAATCACAGCTCTAAGAAAGAATACTAATTAACATGTTTGCAGTGTGTAATTTCTTGGCTGCGCATGTAGATAAAAGCAGCAGCAGGCTCAAACAAGACAGAATTACATTAACATTTAGAGATGCAGAGACCACACACTATGTTCTGTCTTCTTTGAAAATATTATGGAGGAAATAACTTTAACTTATGGCAACAAACAAAAGTCAAAAGGAAAATAATAATAATAAAAAAAAAACGCTCCACTATCCTGTTCTCTTTTAGTTTGTAAGACACTTTGACCTTTTCAGAGTTGACTCTTATTCCCCTTTTCACCAATAATAATATCGTACTTTTCATCTTTTGCATCTAGTTGAGAGTTCCTTTGACCTTTTCAGATAGTTTTACCCACATGCTGGCTGGTCTGGAATGCCTCGTTGACCACATTGAAAGGAAAAACCATATCTGACTTGGAAATGAGCTATGAGATAACTTGCCTTTTGACTGTCAAATTGCAGCTAGTGGAGTAAAGCCACTTGAACTACTGCAACTTTGCTGAACAACTTGTGTTTGCTAAGATACAATTCTGCACCATGTTATATTGTATATAATGTTCTGCACATGTTATACCATGTTATATTATATTTTTTAGTTCCAGTTCTTGGTGTCCAGAGTTGATGTTTGAATGTAGATTCATTTTTGTGCAGGCATTAGCTGTTTATTCCAGCTGCTCTGTGAATTCTTCCTGTTTTTATGAGGAGGACGGAAGATGAATTTAATCCAAAAAATGTGTTAATTTTATTTTTAATAATAACTGGCAATCTGTTCTCTCAATTACCAGAGGTTATGGCCAAAAATGTATTTTGTTCGGTTACAACAATCTTGTTCTGACTCACTGGTCAAGTAAGAATGTGTTCCAAATTTGAAGAAAACATCCCAGGGTGTTGCAGGGATAGAGGCACAGAGAGAGAGAGAGAGAGAGAGAGAGAGAGAGAGAGAGAGAGAACACTGTTCTTAAAATTTACTTATTCTCATCTCATCACTGGTTGGTAAAATGATAACATCACATGCAATCATATGCTAATAGAAATGGATATTCCCCCACTTCCATTTTCAATCACACCATCCTACACACGAGATTGTTTTCAGAAACATTTTCATCTACATCATTCATCTATACATTAATACACCTGTAGAGCACTGTCATGGGCTTAGGTTAAGATAAACAAAGGTCACAGACATGACATTGATGCAATTTTTTTGTCGCATACTGTTATGTTTGGGACCCTAAAACTCAGTATATCCCTATACACATACAAGCACAAAAGTTTTTTTCATGTTTTGCAAAATCTCCACCTGACTGGAGTTTTCAGAAATTATTGTTTTCAATGACCTAAACCAGTGCTTTCATGTGGATGAAGGGCAAAAATGCATGAGAAAATATCTGTTTTTCCAGATATCTAGCTATGTGTATATATATGTGTATATTACATGCAACTGTGTAATATTTAGAAGAACAGAGTTAAAAATAACTGTGGCTTTGGGAAGGATGTTTCTGATATTTCTGCTTCATTAAGACATGAGAAGATAGAGAGGTTGTAACATAACCGGAGTGATCACCATCTGCAATAGGTTGCTATGTCTGTTTACAGCACTGTGCACCAGCATCTGACCTGACCTTTAAAATAGCTTCAGTCTTACCAAGACTCTCAGTAGTGCAAAGAGAGAGAAAAGTTTCTTAGGAGATTTCCAGCTTCCCACAAGGTTTAACTGAAATAGAAATATGGACTTAAAGTCATATCAAGTCTCTTTACTCAAAAACGTTCAGTACACAGGTAGGCAGTCTAAAAACAAGCAAACAAATCCAAAAGACAAGCTGGGGCAAAGTCAACAAGGGATGGCAATGGACACAACAACTCATGAGGACACTGAGGAAAAGGCTGGATTACTTGTCACAGAATACAGAATAAATTGATTTAGCAAGGGAAGACAATGAGGCACTGGTGCAACACACTGGGGGTAGAGTAGACAATCAGTGTCAGGAAACACACATGGACAGGAAATGAATTTTAAATTAGGGGTTTGACATAACAAAATAAAACAGTCTTTTTACATTTAGATTTTTTCTTTGTTTTGCCACAACAAAAGATACTTTTTAAGTAATTATACTGTTTGTGTTGTCTGTATTGACTTCCTGGACTTCCATACTGCTGCTCTGTCACCTGCTGGTAGTGAAGGTGAGTGTGGTTTGATGGGAAAAGCTGGTTCTCTGTGCCTTTGTGGAGGCTTGTTTTTCAGCATGGTGTTGGTTTTCACCCTGTCTCTACTCACAGGGGATTTAACAGTATTGAAACCAGGCACCTTACCTGGGATAAAGAGCTGAGAGATTGAAAACAGTCCAACATGCAGTTAACGTCATTGCAGCTGTTGATACTGGGAGTATGTATACAGTTATTGAATAGGATAAAAGACTGACTGATGTAAAAAAAAAACTTGTCTTTGGAATAAGATATAGGACAACATTCACAAATGGATTATGTTTCATTTGCGCCCCTAAAGTGAGATCAACAAGAAGTAATGTAATTCAAAAACCTGCTGCAAAAGGTGAAATTCACCAAAACTGTCCTGCTAACACAAGCCTGTGTCATTTGCATGATAGTAAGCGAGGTAACATTCATAAATTTGCACAAAACTATAGACTTTTGATGGAGATAGGTCTTGTTGCAAAAACAGTTTAAACCAGGGGTGTCAAACCCATTTTATTTCAGGGGCCACATGCAACCCAATTTGATCTCAACTGGGCCAGAGTGATGAAATAATAGGATAATAACTTAGAAATAATGAAAAACTCAAAAATTTTGGAACTGAAAAATATAGCATTTTATTTTATGATCAAAACAACTTGTCAAGACTTGGTGACACTCTTTAGTGTCAATGTTTTCTGTGTCATTTTTGCACTTTGTAAATTTGTCCTGTGTGCCAAATTGGACCCTTTTGGAGGGCCTGCTTTGGCTCGCAGTAGTGTTGTAGTCAAGACAGGCTAGACCGAGACCAAGATACTGCTGAGACTGGAGGGTCTCAAGACCAAGACACTGCTGAGACAGAAGGGTATCGAGACCAAGCCAAGACCAAGACCAAGACCATGACACACTAAGGTGAGACCAAGACCAAGCCTTCTCGAGACCAAGACCAAGACCGAAAACAGACGAGAGTTAGAATCAACATGACATGACTACTCATATCAACTGTAGAGCAAAAGGCATTATTGTAAAGTGTCATGACTAGTTAAATCAAATTCATGTTATCTTTTCAATTATATTGTCCTTATGTCTTTCATTTTAAATCACCCACATTTGTCATAGTTGCATGTTAGGCCTATATTTCATGAATATTCTTTTTCTGGGATATGTTGCAGATATACTCTTTGTGCTCCGTGAAGCCAAAGTTAATCACTGACGACTTCGCTGACATTTTTTTCATTGTAATTTGTATGATGTGTGTGGACTGTGGAGGTCTGACATTGTCTGTTGAGAAAATGTATACAATATAAGATGTTTTTAAAATAGATGCATCTGACTGGTTGCTTTGAGGAGGGCGTGTAATAAATAATGATTCTATTCTGTGATGATGCGCATGAGCGGCTTGCTCGGTTTTTGTACAAATCCCATCAAGACCGCTATGTTCGAGACCAAGACAAGACCGAGACCAAATGACTTGAGTCCGTGACAAGACAGACCACAAAAAATTGCTCTCGAGATCAAGACCGGTCTCGAGAACTACATCACTAGCTTGCAGGCCATATACTTGACACCCCTGATCTAAACAATAGATATTGGGGAAACAGGTGGGTTTGTTGTTAATCTCTGAATTACAGCTATTTTAAAATAACACTGTCCTGACAGCAGTAATGGACACCAGGCTCCTTTATGACAAACACTTCACCATACAAATTCATTGTTGACAATAGTGCAAGGGGGCTGCAGCGCCATACAAAAAACACACTAGAAAACAAAAAGACCTCACAGGACAGACACATGACAACAATAAATAACACTAACCATACTATGACATGGCATCCAGAAGCATGGGGCAGTATACAGCACCAATAGATAAGTAAATAAGACTATTGCAACAACCCTAAATCCCAAAAATCCTAAACCCAAAATATGTAAGAACATCAAAAAAATTAAGAGCCAACAATGTGATTAAAAATAATATAAATAAAAGATGAGACACCACCATCGATAAATAAGGATAAAAAGCACTAAAACTAAATAAGTAACCAGCCATTTTCCACTGAGTTACAAAGTAAGCGGTTGAGATTTATTAAGAAGAGAGATGGAGGTGGGGAGGAAGGATAATTTAAAGTGGTTGCTTTTGCAACGGACAGCTTTATGGTGTTTACCTGAAGATAGCAGTTCATATTCGGAAAACAACGCATGAGACAGGTCCTGCAGGATTCTGTTTGCCTAGTGTATCCTTCACCCTTTAATGTCAACTGTTGCAAATTCGCAACCAGCCATTTCCAGCCTAGTTACCGTATGAATTCCCCCAATGCTGGCATATTCGACACATTCCTAGGAACCTTTGGTAAGCAGCTGTTCCTCACACGATTGGTCGGTAATGTACCTACATTTGGTTGATGGAAGCAAACATTCCCACTTCGGACATGCACAAAAGGAATGTGTAAATTTGAAGCAATTGTTGTATTAAAGGTAGGTGTGCTGGTAGATTTTCCACGTAGTTTAGAAGTGGTTGCCATATCTTATAGAACATCCTACTTCTTTTTTGCATCCAGTAAGTTATTTTCTCCAGGGGTACACAACTATTTACTTCATCTAACCACATCTTAATTGGAAGGGGGGCGTCTAATTTCCACTTTCTTGTAATACATTTCTTGGCGATTGTCAGCAAGATTTCTGTAAGTTTCTTAGCATACTTTGTCAATTTAAGCTTAGTTAGATTCCCTAGTAGACAAACTTCAGGGTCCATTGGAAATGTGACCCCATGGATATTTGATAAGTTTCACATACCCCCTGCCAGAACCCCTGTAATTTAGAACACTGCCAGGTAGAATGACGGAATGTTCCTTCCTCCATACCACATCTAAAACACAAATATGATACATTAGAACTGTATTTATGTAATTTATGTGGGGTAATATACAGCTGATGTAGGAAGCTGAATTCTATCAATCTATACCGAGCATTTAAAGTAGAGGTGACCCCATCTCTACACATATTCCTCCATAACTGCTCCTCAGTGGTGATTCCCAGATCCCCTTCCCATTTCACCCTTGACCTGTCCATATCTGGTATTACTATAGTCGACATAAGGGCTGTATACACCCTAGAGATAGTTCTAAATAATGGTTGGTCTGCATGACACAGATGTTCAACTGGAGACATGGGAGGTACGTTCCAGTTTCCCTTTTGCTTAGCCCTAATAAAATCACGTAGCTGGAGATAACTGAAGAAGTCCTTGTTTGTCAACTTAAACTTTTCTTTTAGCTGTTCTAAAGACATAAATACTCCATCTTTGTAACAATGATCTATCCGACAAATACCTTTCTCCTGCCAGGATCTAAAGTTACCACTCTGAAGAATTATTGGTAGTAATCTGTTTCCCTATAATGGAGTTTTAGGAGAGAGAAATCCTTCTATCTTAAACATTTCACGGAGTTTATACCAAACTTGTATTGAATGGATGATTAACGGATTGTCAGTTGCCACTTTAATTGTTTTTTTTAATCCCATTTATACAATAAATTCATTGGTATCTCCTCTTTCATCTCCTTTCAATATCGATCCATGAAGGAGGAGGACCTGTATCAAACATCTGTGCCAGAAATCCGGCTTGAGCAGCATAATAGTACAACTGTAAATTAGGGACTTTCAAACCTCTATCCTCATAATTCAAGGTTAGTTTATCCATGTTAACTCTTGCCATCTTACCATGCCATATAATCGTCTGATTATGTTTTTAAGAGAGGAAAAGAATGTCATTGGAACCTGGATCGGGAGCGACTGAAATATATATAGAAATCTAGGCAGGATATTCATCTTTATAACATTAATTCTACCTAATAAGGTAAGAGGCATGTCCATCCA